>PVIY010025254.1:0-36956 GCA_004026745.1 Myrmecophaga tridactyla
GGCCCTGGGGTGGGGGTGGGGGTGGGGGTGGGGATGGGTTGGGGGCGGCTTCGGCCTCGTCCGGCCGCGCTGCTGTGGGCCTATCCCTGCTGAGGCGTCTCCTCGTCCTCGCCCAACCACCCCCGATCCTTCTAACTCCTGTCTCAAGGTCCGGTCCGTTGGGCGCGTTCTGCGCGGCCTGCTGCTGTCGGCTATGCTTTTCCCGCCTCCGCCCGCCTCTCCATGCGGCCGGCTGCCGGGCGGCGCGAAGGGCTTGAGACGCCCGCGGCCCCATGGTTTCTCCCCACTGGAGCTGCTTCGCCCCCCCCTCAGCCGGCCTAGCCACGAGTGGGATGCATTGATACTCGGGACCGTCATGAGGGGGTGGGGTGGGTAGAGGGCGGGATGCAGTCCCAGGGTTACCTGAGCTGTAGAAAACTTTTGTGTGTGAGCAGAAGCTGAAAGGCCGACTTGTGTGGGGAGCCTCCCTCCCCTCCCCCATCCTGCATGCTGCGAGCGGAGATTTGAAGGAAAAAATGACTACTAGAGGCCATGAAACTTAGGTTACAAGCAGCGCCTAAGATACCTATAATCTTAAAACTGTTCGCAGGCGCACCAAATTGAAAAGGCGATTCTTTTTCTTACACGATAGAAACCGTGTTGCTAAAACTTAAAAAATTGAAGCCTAGGGGTTCTTGAAAGGTTCACTCCTTTCGCACTACCTGTTTGAGATTTTTGCTGTTCTCCAGAGGCTGAATTTGTGTTCTTATGAGTCGTAGCACAAGGGCTTGACACTCGTAAGCTATGAGATAACCGTTAGTTTCCATTTCTCTGGCTCTTTTAAAGCCCTTCTCTTAATATGAATAACACAGATGTTCAGAAAGTCAGGGAGGGCCTAGTAAATTGACTTCCCAAATCTCCTAACGGCAGGTTTAAATCTTATTTAAATTTCTGCTTTCTGCAAACATATTTAGATTAAATGACTCCAGTCACATTAATATATTTGCTGCATCCAGAAATATGGTTTGGCTGTGTGGCATTGTGTTGAAATGACACGAGATTTAAATGGTCTCATATGACTTCAAAGTCTTTTTAAAATGAATGCTTTGTATTTGGCTTGAAGAGAGAGGTTTTTCCTTGATCTGAAAGGTTTTATTTTCTGGAACCTAATTGTTTTTACATTTTTTTTTTGTTAAAGTTAAAATAATTAAAAAAAAATTATTTCAACCAATTTCACTATCAACTTGTAGAGCCTTTGCATTTAAGTGCTAGTCATTAAATATTTCTATCTTGTGCTTAATACACTACTTGTCTTTTTTGCCTTAAACACACTCTTAAAACAGTACCACCCTAACAGATGTTCATTGAACTTTTCTGTTAAAAATTTGCTTCCTTTCTGTGAGTTCTAATATTCCCAGATGCAATGCTGTAAGGGTCTTGTGAAATTGAGAACTTTTGAGTTCTGATGATCTCATGGTTGTATTTGGGGTGGGGGGAAGATGGGAAAACAGAAGTATAATTCACAAAGATTTTGGACATTAGGATGCATCTTTACAAAAATGTGTTGTATTTATCAGTGAATGTATTCATCTTGCACGATAAGTAGTTCTTGATCCAAAGGGTGCAGCTTTGAAAGTTTTCGTTTTTGCTAGTTCATCTGAATTTGAGGCTTGCCTTGAGAAACATTTATCTACCCATTATGACAAAAGTCTGCGTCTGTACAGCTATTAGATGGCTATTAAATCTTAAAAATGTTTTGTAACCATGAGCAGTCATGATATCGCATTTTCAGAGTAATCTTTTGAGTTTTCCTTTCTTCCTCCTACTTTTAACTCCTTCTTGTCTTGGTCTTCCTCTTTCATTAACTTCAACTAAATGCCAGTGGACTTTTAAATGAGAAGAAGTTGTTTTAAGTCAGAAAACTGCACCTGGTTCATTTGCAGTGATTGATAAGCAATCTGGAAGTGTGGTTATCTTACGGATCTTAGTGCTTTTTAGGAGATTTGTATTTTCTTTATAGCCAATTAGGTACCTTGAGTTTCATCAAGAAAAGTAGGCCTTTTCTTGAGCTTCACCTTCATGTCCTTTATTTCAGTATGTATTGCAATATCTTTATTCTGCTGCCTATTATCTTCATCAGATCATAATTTTACCATAGACAAATGCACTTTAATATCCCATCTTCTGAGGCAGTATATAGACTGGCCTTGTATGGTTTTATTATTTAATCTCTCTCTCTTCAGGGAGTTGATCTATTTCAGCATGACTTTAATGGCTGAACATACAAACTGATTTTTGCTAGGTTAACTTGAGAAATCTAAGTTTGTCCTAATTAGGTAATGTTTGTTGAAAGTTAGTTGTCCATTCTTCAAAAATATTTTTGCAGCATTATTTTATTGATATGAAAAACATGTACTCACGATTTTTTTTAAAAGAGGTAACCTCAACTACCGCTTAATTTTTATTTTATGTGGACTTAAAACTATTACAGATTTTAACTTGGTCATTTTTTCTTTTAAATCTGTGAATGGAAATAGCATTAATTTTAGAACAAAAATTAACATGAAGTTTTTTTGTTTTTTTTTTTTAATGTTTGTTTTAAGTGAGGTGGAGAAAACCCAAACCACCAGCATGTTGAACTAGAGACAACAGGGCATTATTTCACACCTATGTTGAATTTGAAACAGAGCTAGGAAAAAATTTGAAAGTCTTTAAACCTTGATTAAGTGGTCTGTGGGTGTTCATTTTGTTTTTAAATCAAACTTTAAAAACTTTGTACAAATTGAGAGCTGAGGGGCTTTTAGGATATTATGGTGGTTTGTTGATAATGCTAACCAAGACACGTTAGCTGCTCTTGTTAATCAGCAGTCCTACCATCAACAAATTCAAACCTTTATTCAATCTAGTGTACATGAAATTTCTTAAAAATAAAATGCTTTCATGTACATTTTCTATGGTTTTGCAGGGTTATTATTGCAAATTTAGGTCAGATACATCACAAAAGGCATAAAATATTATTTTGATAGAGGTTATTAGCAGCATGTATACAAATTAGTTTAGATAAATCATGCATTGTCCTACAAACTAGTTATTTCTGGCTTAATGTAATATAGCTCCTGAATTTTTTCCAGCAGCATAATAAAATGGCTAATCAGGTGAATGGTAATGCGGTACAGTTAAAAGAAGAGGAAGAACCAATGGATACTTCCAGTGTAACTCACACAGAACACTACAAGACACTGATAGAGGCAGGCCTCCCACAGAAGGTGGCAGAGAGACTTGATGAAATATTTCAGACAGGTATAATATGCATTTCTTGTTTCTGACTGGTTATGAAAGCGAGGGCAAACCACTTTGAATTTTATAGATTTTTAAGGTTAAATAATACTGTTTCTGATCTATGTAGAGCTGTATGTTTGTTACTTTCCCTTCACTGAAGGCATATTGGGTTTGACTTTGATATTCTTATTTTATTTTGAAGCCCCTTTAGTGTTGAATATGCAGTCCTAGTTGTTTGAGAACAGTGCATCAATTCATCTTAGATTTACCACCAATTAAAATGTATGTTTCAGCATACCAAATTTTTTGCATTATAAAAAAATACTAAATCAGTCATCATTTTGCTTTTACTTTTCTACTTTTAGTTCCTTAAAGTGTTTGTTAAATCAGCTTAGGTCTGATTAGGTGGCATAATAAGAGGAGTAGTTCGACTGTATTGCCTGAAAAATAATAATAAATGTCAGACTCCTTGAGAGTTTGTGACCTGTCTAATTTCTAATAGACAGTAATCCACATCTCAGTAATTTGGAAGTGTTTGGTTTGTAATAGCTGCCTTTTTTTTTTTCTTTTCTTTTTTTTTTTTTTTTTTTATCTAGACATCCCATGGTTAAGTGCTTAAGCAAATTTGATATCTTAAATATGGTTGGTTGTAGTGGATTTGAAGTTTTAAAGAGGGAGAGAAACATCTACCCTTAGGGAGTGTTGTTCATAAATAAATGTGTCCTCCCCCTTTGGGGCCATAGATGGAAACTTTCTTCCTCTGTGTTTTGTGTGCCTATCCAGATTGTGGGAGAGAGAATTGGATTGTCTTACAAATGTGTCTTAGGTACAGTAGTAACAAAATATCTGTTTTGTTTCTTTTTTCTTTTTTTTGTCCTTAAAAATTTAAAATCTGAGAAAGCTCAGGGTAATTTTAGACACTAAAATGACTTCTAAAAATGACTCCTGGGTGATGGTCCCATTTGAAAATCAGTCCTCAGGAACTTTCTGTGATATTCTGCCATTGAGATTTGGCAGTCATTTGCTTAGAGATGCTCTCTTGTAGAGTGTTTTGTTAGTGATAAGAGGCTGATCGTTTGGGTGTAGAAGTGTTTTGACAGAATGGATTGATGGGTGTCCTGAGTTGTGGTTTTGGGTGGTATGGAATTTTCAAGTAAGGAAACTCCAGTTAGGCATGTTCATTTTGAGTTTTAAAAACAAATCATGGCAGCATTTTTCTTATAAGTAACTTTGCATGTGTCATTACATTTATTTAAAATTTATGGTATGGAATAAAGTTCTTTTGTTTTTATCAGAATAGTCACTTTTGATGTTCCATATGGAGTTGGGATTTAATCAGTTAAATATTTCCATTTTACATTGAATCAGTTTTGATATATTCCTATTTTATATATAGAGAGAGATGTGACAAACTTAATGGATTATTAAGAAATTATGCTTTAAATTTAAGTAGATGTTCTGTGTGCAGTTAAGTGTACTACATATATAGAATGCAGCGCTTGTGTTTTCTATATGGTTTACTTGTAAGTCCACAGTAAAGTCCTTAATGCCATTTGGATAAAGATTGTCATCAGTGACAGTCAGTGTTGTGAATGCCACAGCATCTTTTAAATCTCACCTTGTCACCTCAGAAGAACAAAGAATGCCTTAAAATATGACTTTCAGAATTGATTAATCAAGCGCACTTGCATTTTGTAGAAGAATTTAAAATAATGCCTTTCCACATTCTGACTGCAGCAAAGAAGGTACTTAGATGAACAAGTACATTTCAGTTTATTTTTGGTGCTAAAAAGAGAAAGCTTTTGATACTTTTTGGAGAAGGAATTATTAGGAAAAGTGTCCCCCCCTTGTCTGAGTAACTAGTTAGCACAACTACAACAATCTATATTTGAATGTAGATCCTTGGGGAAAACAATGTATTCTTACCACTCTAATATAAACTAGAATTTATTGTATTAATGGTAAATCATTGGTATATTGTGTGCTTCAGATTTAACATCCAAGAGTTACAATTTTGGGGAAGTGGGAAATGGGGGAGATATGTTTTTATGGGATATGGGGATTGAAATTCATGTTTATGGCAGTTGATACTTTACTTCTATTTTCATATTTGTACTCTTGACCTTTATAATATTTGTATAGCTACATATGTGCAAGTAGTTAAATAAAAATGTAGTTGCTTGATGATAGTGTTTAATATAACAATTCTTGAGTAAAAGTTGATAGGGCAGTTTAATTTACTTTTTTTGTTGCGATAGTGTTACCACTTTTCAATTTAATTTTTAGGATTGGTAGCTTATGTGGATCTTGATGAAAGAGCAATTGATGCTCTCAGGGAATTTAATGAAGAAGGAGCTCTGTCTGTACTACAACAGTTCAAGGAAAGTGACTTATCACATGTCCAGGTAAGGTCATTACTCAGAAATTTTTTGAAGAATTAATTATCTGAAAATTATTATTGTTATTATTTACCTCTGGAAAAGTAGTATTTTTTATGTCTACGTTTGTTTTAAAGAAATTAGTTAAAACAAAAAACCTGCTTGTGGGAAAGAATTGCAGAAGCACAATGAATATAAAGTAAAAGATTCTCCCACTTTGTACAGTAAGTTACTACAGAAACTTAGAATGAAAGCCAGTTGATGGTGATTATTTTTTTTTTAATGTGTTTAAATTGTACGTATTTTTGTAATTTTGGGGTTATTTATCTCATCCTTTTATATTATTTTGGAGAGAAGTTATTTAAGTGGGAGGAATAGTTTCAGAATATGTGACAAAGGTAGTCTAGATACTGTTAAATATCAACAGATTGAAGATTTTGTTTTCCCAGTGTAGAAGGTAAGCTACCTGAGACTTTGTTTTACTATTCTCTGGTCCAATCTCTGGTATGTTACCATTCAGCAAATATTCATTGAATGAATGAATAAATATTTTGTTAAAATTTTTTTGTATTTAACCCTTCAAAGATTATTGGTGGTTCTTTTTCACTGAATTACTTGCCTGTTCTAGAACAAAAGTGCATTTTTATGTGGAGTAATGAAGACCTACAGGCAAAGGGAGAAACAGGGGAGCAAGGTGCAAGAGTCCACAAAGGGACCTGATGAAGCAAAGATCAAGGTAAAATTTGAATTGGATAATTGTATTGAAATTAAATTTAATGATTAGATAGAACACTTATTTTCATGTTTCCTAGAGTTTTTCTAGCTCCACGTTCTTTGTGTTTTTCGAAACCAGTATTTAGGAATTGAATAATTTAGGGGGAAAATATCTTCTGGTTATTACATTATGTTTGATAGGAAACCCTAATACAGACTCTTTTGTCATTCCCTGCTCTTCTGACCATGAGTGATATTTATTAATGCATCCAGTAATAATTTCCTGGCTTGATCCATTGATGCCTCTTTTTAAAAAGGCTTTTGGTTCACTTTCTGTCCAGGTACTTTGCTTTTTCTTCGTAAAGACTCACTGTAATAGCTGCTTTTATCTTTTGAAATTTCATTTACATTTGTTATTCTCAGTTTCTTTTTTCCCATTTGCAAAATGGGAAGAGTAGTAGTGCCTACCTCTTAGAGTTGTGATGATTAAATGAACATATGTAAAGCACTTACAGTAGAACCCAGAATATAGTAAGAACTATGTGGCTGTGAGCCATTATTATTGCTGTTCTTGAAAGGTGAATATGGGGCTTTTAGTGAAATACTGGTGAAACCTGGTTTCTTTGTTAAGTGGATCTTGGTGACTTGTTGCATTGATAGACTTTTAAATTTGAAATAGTTATTTAATGGTGAAGTTGTTTTTATAGGTGGTGGCTTATGTTTCAGACAGGAAATATAACTTGTAGTTTCTGTCATATAACTAACTTATATAGAGCTTTTGTGCCTTTTTTCCCTTAGACTGTAAAATGGCATAACCCCATCCTTGAAATATTTTTAATAATTTAGTATGTGTACATTCTGTTTGAGGTTAAAAAAGAAAACTTCAATTATTGTTTATTGAAGAGCTCTTTATTTCTCTAACACTGTTTGCTCTTGATAAGGTAATGAGAAAATTTAAATTGTCATCATCCCCCTTTTAAGGTGAAGAGATATGAGCTTTAAGTGTAGTGTTTAATGTTTAATTAAAGTATTAAGCTACACGGTAGTTTCTGGCAACTTCCATTAAGTGGGTGGAGGCATCTACCCCAAACTGATTCGCCTTTAATTTTACAAATACTTCCAGAAGAACATACATTCACAATCTATAGAATACTAATTCGTGTTAAAACCTTTAATTCTCACTACTGATGTGTGTCACTCATTTTTTTGTGTGTGTGATTTAGAACAACACAAATTTATTTCTCACAGTTGTATGTGTCAGTTTGAAACTACTGTGTATCCCAGAAAAGCCATGTTTCTTAATCCTCATTCAATACTGTTGATAGGGATCTTTTTTTTTAATCTTTTTAAATACCAAAAAACTCAGAAAATACAAACATTGCTATTTTGATCATTCCATTCTACATATATAATCAGTAATTCACAGTATCATTACATAGTTGCATATTCATCATCATAATCATTTCTTAGAAGATTTGCATCTATCCAGAAAAAGAAATAAAATGAAAACAGAAAAAAAGTTTACATATACCATATCCCTTACCCTCCTTTTCATTGATCACTAGCATTTCAAACTAAATTTGTTCCCCCTATTATTTATTTTTGTTCCATATGTTCTACTCCTCTGTTGACAAGGTAGATAAAAGGAGCATCAGACACAAGGTTTTCACAATCACACAAGTCACATTGTGAGAGCTATACATTCAGTCATCATCAAGAAACATGGCTATTGGAACACAGCTCTACATTTTCAGGCAGTTCCCTCCAGCCTCTCCATTACATCTTGGTTAACAAGGTGATATCTACTTAATGTGTAAGAATAACCTCCAGGATAACCTCTCAACTCTGTTTGGAGTCTCTGTTGTCACTTTGTCTCATTTCACTCTTCCTCCTTTTGGTCAAGAAGGTTTTCTCAGTCCCTTGATGCTGAGTCTCAGTTCATTCTAGGATTTTTCTCAATCCCTTGATGCTGAGTCTCAACTCATTCTAGGATTTCTGTCCTACGTTGCCAGAAAGGTCCGTACCCCTGGGAGTCATGTCCCATGCAGACGGGGAGGGTGATGAGTTTGCTTGTTGTGTTGGCTGGAGTGTCACTCATTTTTTATGAGATGTTGAGCAGTCATTTAAGCTTTTTGAGCTACAGTTTCCTTGTCAGTTAAGCCACGAGTTAGACTCAATAAGTGGTTTTTTAATACTTTAGCAATGGAATCCTTCTTTCAAATGAATTCTCATATGAAGTTCTCCTGTATATATTTTTAGGAATATTTGCATGTTGTGTATATACTACATATTGTGCAGTAATATATAGTATACATATTATGTGTGTATAATATCTATTACTTCTATTTCTATGTTTAGCTCTGGTTGAGTTAAAGGTAGAAGAATGGAGGCCTAAGGCATCTCTGTGGAATCCCTAGGTTCCTCCAAATACATTTTTAGAAAGTATTTTTATTGATAAACAATATACAATACAAACATTCTTAACATACAAACATTCCATATATGGTATACAATCAGTGACTCACACTATCATCACGTAGTATATTTATCACCATGATCATTTTTTAGAACATTTCCATCACTCCAGAAAAAGAAATAATAAGAAAAATGAAAAAAACTCATACATGCATACCCCATACCCCCTCCCTCTCATTGACCATCTACCCAGTATATTTTAACCTTTGTTCCCCTATTTTTTTTCTATAACCCTTACCACTCCCTTTCATTGATCACTAGTATTTCAGTCTACTCAATTTGTTTTAACATTTCTTCCCTCTATTATTTATTTATTTTTAGTCTATATTTTTTACTCATCTGTCTATACCGTAGATAAAAGGAACATCAGATGCAAGGTTTTCACAATCACACAGTCACATTGTGAAAGCTATATCATTCAAGAAACATGGCTAGTGGAACACAGCTCTACAGTTTCAGGCATTTCCCTCTAGCCTCTCTAACACACCTTAAACTAAAAAGGGGATATCTATATAATGTGTAAGAATAACCTCTAGGATAACCTCTTCACTCTGTTTGAAATCTCTCAGCCACTGACACTTTGTCTCATTTCTCTCTTCCCCTTTTTGGTCAAGAAGGTTTTCTCAGTCTCTTGATGCTGAGTCCCAGCTCATTCTAGGATTTCTGTCCCACATGGCCAGGGAGGTTTACACCCCTGGGAGTCAAGTCCCATGTAAAGAGGGGGGAGGGCAGTGAGTTTGCTTGCCTCCAAATACATTTTTGAAAAATGCTGAACTTGATGATATCTAAAATCTCTTGTTGCTCTGATATTCTGTGATTTTAAAAACCCGAAGTGTAAAATTCCTCCTTTTCTAGATAGATTGTACTTTGTTTTCTATTACCAGATTATACCTTTGTTCTATAGGCCTTTCATATAAATGATATTTCAATTATAACAAGCTCCTTGAAGGCAAGGATATTATCTTTTCTGTGATTCCTCGTAATAGCTAATGTAGTATATCTAATGAGGATAGTTGGTAATCAAAAAATGTATGGTTTCGTTTATTTTTTGAACCTGAGATCCCTACTTGGCAGTTGCTAATATTTGGAGTCTATACTGTGAGAAATGATCTGGTTCTTAAAGACCTTATGGTATATGAAGTATGAAAACAAAAGGATCAAAGAAATTAGAGATTAAGTTATGGAACTTCAAGTACAATAGAAAGTCAGAGTAGGAAAGATGAATGTAATACTAAATGGGAAAAGCTGCTTGAAGGACTTGTATTAATTTTTCAAGGGCAGAGAACAATTTATTTGAAACAAAATCACTGGTAGAAATAATTATGGAATATAAAGAGATAGCTAAAGAGTAATATATTTGAAGAAAAGGGGATCCAAAATGAGGAAATACTATTATACAAAAGTCTGAATAGATAATGTAGGACTGGTTTTTATAAAACTTAATAATCCTTACCTCTTTCTCTGTTCTTACCACAAAAATATAGTATATGCTAGGGGACTTAATTCACTTATAATGCTTTCCATTAACTGTATGGAAAGGAATGGTAAAATAAAGAGGGAGTGACATAAGTATGAGAGGAACAGATGTGAATTTTGACATTTTTTACATACCCTAAGATATTGGCATATCTTTTGGGTAAATTGATTTTTTTGCATGTGTAATTTAATATTCAAGTATAAACAAATGTATAATTATCTTTAGGCCTTGCTTGAGAGGACTGGTTATACTCTGGATGTAACCACAGGACAAAGGAAGTATGGCGGTCCTCCACCAGACAGCGTGTACTCTGGCATGCAACCTGGAATTGGAACAGAGGTAAGTGTTTTTCAGTGGTCTGCCCAAATCCTTCCCACTTGTAAAATCTTCTATCTACTGTTACTTTTTTTGTTGTTGTTATTACCTCTCTGTATTTTGCTGCTGTATGAGCAAGGATAATGTGACTGATTGATACCTGAAAACCTTATCAACAATTATACAGAGTTTTTGGAACTGGTTGCTAAAATCATGCTACTAGCAACACCATTTTAGGTCTTTGGGGTGAGTTTCAAGAGACGCAGTTGCTTTATTCTGCTTTTACTTTAGTCATTAATTTTAAACAGTGCTTGCATCCCATTCCATCTCACTGCCCTACACCTTCACCGCAGAAAATCACATGGAAGATACTCAGTATTTACTGCGAGACATTATTTATGAGCGTGGGTTACACAAAAGAAGAATGTGGAGTTGGATAAAAGGTTGAGCACATTGGTCTAT
Source organism: Myrmecophaga tridactyla (assembly GCA_004026745.1). Taxonomy (NCBI): domain Eukaryota; kingdom Metazoa; phylum Chordata; class Mammalia; order Pilosa; family Myrmecophagidae; genus Myrmecophaga; species Myrmecophaga tridactyla. The sequence goes on from PVIY010025254.1 coordinate 11,080, forward strand.
ACCTTTTCTGTGCCTTCATAAAGATTTCTCCATATGCCTTAATGCTTGGCGATTCTGATCCTTTAAATGGAGGAAACTGTGCCAACATAGGGACCTGTTGTTTTGGTGGCTAACAAAATGCCAGAACATAGTAGACACTTAATATTTGGTAAATGATTGATTATGGTCTTTTTCAACTGCCAGAACATAGTTGACACTTAATATTTGGTAAATGATTGATTATGGTCTTTTTCTTTGAATTGCTTAAATTGTGACCTGGTAACAAAATCTAAACTATATCAAGTGATAATTTTATAAAACTTTTAAAACAAAGTGATATGGGTTGCTTTTTTAGATTATGATGTTAATTTAATACTTAGGTGGTATTGTTATATACGTCCTATTTTATATGAAAGTTCTAAGAAATTTTAAATTTTCTGAAACTCCTATTTGAGTAACTTTAAAGGAAACTGATGTATGTTCTGTATTGTTATAATTGATAGCTTCCTAAAAGCTAAAACTTAATTTTCACATAACTGAAAGCAAAGATTATTTTATCTGGTTTGTGAATGGATAAACAATGCTGTTGTCATTTAACCTAACTTTTTTTTAAATTTTTAAATTTTTTTAAAAATATGACAAGAAAGAAACATTCTTTTTTTAAAAATTTTTTAATTAATTTTTAAATTTAAAAAAATGACAAGAAACACAAACATTCCTAACATGATCATTCCGTTCTACATATATAATCAGTAATTTACAATATCATCACATATTCATCATCATGATCATTTCTTAGAACATTTTCATCAGTTCAGAAAAAGAAGTAAAAAGGCAACAAAAAATTCATACATACCACACACCTTACCCCTCCCACCATTGATCATCAGCACCTCAGTCTGCTTATTTTAACATTTGTTCCCCCTATTATTCACCTTCACTCCATATTTAACCTAACTTTTGAGATTTATATAAGAACTATTTCTGTGTTCTTTCTCCATCTCTGTAAAATAGAGTTTACATTTATTAGTCTTTGTTCCATGAATTAGCATTTTTATAGTTAATGTTCTGTTTCTTAATATCTAGTGTTACATGTTTGTTCAAAGGGTCCTCTTAAGCATTTTTTCATGGTACCAGAGTCAGCTAATATGATTATTTTGAGTCTTTTTGAAAATCACCCTAAATTACTTAATATTACATAATTATAATAAAGTTGGAGTTGGTATTTTGAGCCATCTATGTTCCTGTGTAGGAGCAGTTGTTATTGATGAAACATAGTGTGTGAGTGAATAGTATTTTGGCCTTGTTTCACTTTTATTAATGTCCTTCCATTGTGTTACTTCCATCCTGAACTCTTTTGATACTACATTTATATTTTGTTTGATTTTTAGACAGTATAGAAGTATGGTTCATCTTACTTTAACTCCTGCAGTATGTGTATTTTTTCTAATAATTTAAAATTTTGTTTTCAGCATGAGGATTTTTATTTTTGACCTTAACCCCCTTAAAAAATGAACAAAGATGGAATTGCTCCTTTGTGACTATGTAGTCCTTGAGGCAATTCCTGAAACACCTACAGAAAGGTGTTTCCCAGTTATCCTTATCATAGTTTTGTTTCTGAAACTTGTTACAAAATCCTTAGAGAAAAGAACTACTTCATGTAATAGTTTTATATTCTTCAAGATTCCCAATATGTAACCTGGTACAAAATTGGTTGTATCTGTTTCATAATAGTTACAGAAATAAACATGTTTTAGCCTGTTAGATTGGCACTTATTAATGGCAGCTTGTTTTGTCTTTGCTTTATAAGGAAGGAGCTTGCTAGTACTGCTTCACTGGAAGTATTTGAACAATTCAATAGGATAAACTGTATTAAGTATCCAATTAAAAATAGTTGATATGCTCGTCCTAAAACACGTAGATTCTTTTGTATTGCATTACCTGTTTAGGAGAAAGAAGTATTTTTTTATATATTACAGCAGATATGGTTGCAGAAAAATCCCTATATTGAGATCACCTGCCTAAGCTGCTTGGTAAAACAATTTGTTACAACAAAACCCCAGTATAAAGTTTTGGATTCCTCCCATAAAATTTGATTACATAAGATTTGTCCTATACTTGTTGCCAATGAAAGTTTTGAATCGTGAGAAAAAAATAGGCTATTTTTAATGTATTGGGTTACTGCTAGATTTTATAAATAAGTTGGGTTTGATTGGTGTAATTTAGAATATTAGGTTTTGTTTTTGTTTTGGTACAATTATTATTAAAGATTGTTTTAGCTCTTTATTGAGGAAATTGAAATTAGGGTCAGTGCCTAAGACTGTGGCAGTATTAAAAGTGAGTTATTAGAGGACTTTGAGATTTCATCTTTGGATAAAATCTCCTGTAAAATAGCCGTATAAATTAGCACTCATTAACAGAAATTGTTGCTAAATTTTGTCCTGAGGTGAGAAATACACAAGAATGACACATTTAATTTTTTAAAAAAATTTTCCTGTGGCAGCATATATGGAGAACATAAAATTTCCTTTTAAAATCGTATTCAAGTATATAGTTCAGTGGTGTTAATTGTAGTCACAATGTTATGATGCTGCCATCGTTGCCATCCATTACCAGAACTTTTCCATTGCCCCAAACAAATTCTTTGTTCAGTAAACATTAACTCACCATTCCACACACCTGCCCCTGGTAACTTGTAGTCTCCTTTATGTTTGTATGAATTTGTATATTCTAGTTATTCCATATAAGCGATGTCATACAATATTTATCCTTTTTTTGTCTGGTTTATTTCAGTCAACTTGATATCTTCTAGTTTCATCCATGTTGTAGCATGTGTTAAATCTTCATTCCTTTTTAGTGCTGAATAATATTCCACTTAACAGATATACTACATTTTGTTTATCTGTTCATATGTTGATGGACATTTGAGTTCCTTCCACCTTTTGGCTATTGTGAATAATGCTACCGTGGATATTTGTGCCTATGTTTTTATGTGGACATATGGTTTCATTTCTCTTGGATATGTACCTTGGAGTGGAATTATTAGGTCTTATGTCATGGTTTTACAGATAATCTGTCCAAGTTCCTGCTTTCTGTTCTTTATTGCCAGGTCACACGGTAATTCTTCATTTAACTTTCTGAAGAACCTCCAGGCAGTTTTACACAGTGGCTGTACCAACTTTATATTCCCACTAACAGTGCATGAGCGTTCTTGTTTTTCTGCATCCTCCCCAAAAAACTGGTTATTTTCAGGTTTTTTGTTCGTTTTTAATAGCCATACTAGTAGATGTGGCTAGGCATGACATGGTTAAAATACCTTTGTATTCCCCAGTTATCATTATAAAACTATTTTGGCATGCAAACTCTATTTTGTTTCCTTTTACATAAATGCAATATTGGTAGTTGTTAATGGCTATGTAATTTGTTTGAAGAGTATACCACTGATGTGCTGTGTAGGAGTTAAACAGAAATGGCAGCTTGAGATCTAATTCTGTGATTTATTAACAGATGGGAATGTTACAGAACCAGTGAATTTAACAGAGACTGAAAAGTATATATATAAATTAAAGGGAAGCTGATATATAGCAAATAGCAAAATTTAGGTAGGAGGTGGATAATAGAAGAACCCTAGTAGATACCAAGAGATTTTGTTGAATGGCATGATTATTGTTATTTTTCCTCCCCTTTCTAAGAGGGCTTCCTTTTTACTGTTGAAGTATTTGGTGGATAGATAGTATGCAGCTAAAACTTTTTCCAAGCTTTGATGATTATTGAGCAAAGAAAGAACCATTATGATATTCACAGGTTCTCTTGGTTCTGGAGGAGGGGGTGGGATACCTGCACATGATTGAGTGCTTACTCTGAACAGCTGATTTGGCCATCGACGTGTGGCTTTACTAAATTTGTTTTGTTTTGTTTTAGGTTTTTTTTTTGGCTTTACTAATTTTTGAATAGTTTCTTTCTAGCCTTTTAAAATTCTTTTTAAGTCTTAAGTTAAACTGATCTTGAAATGAAGCCATCCCATTTCTCAGATAAACTAAAATTGTTGATATATGGCTTGTTTGTTTATGGACCCAGTGGTTATAATATTAGGGACTTTATTGCCTACAGATTTGTTGGTGTTTCTTCTATAGTAAAAAAAGTATTCTTAAGGAACAATCCATAAGTTGGATGTTTAATATTCAAATGATACTTAGAGTACATTCTTGTGAAGCCTTTCTGTAAAGTAATTAATCATCCTTGAATTTCCTTTCTGGGAAATAGACATTTTTTACATTAGGTTTCCTTAATGAGACAAACGTGTCTGTTTCTAAAAGTATAGGCACAAGTGTTATATAAGTAGAATAATAATCTGACACTTAGCTTCCTCATCTGTCAAATATATTTTCATAGTGCCACTGAATATGCTCTTTCTTTGCTTTACATATAACTGAAATGAATAGGGAGAAAATAAGAATGGATAGTGAAAGGTATAATTATTAACCACCATTGCATTATGTTAATGAAAGCAATATAAAGCAGAACTTGCTTCCAAAAACAGTTTAAAGGCATCTGCATACCTTCAGAAGGAAAAATATAGAGCCAGACTAAGCCAGAGATCCTAGAATTTGAAAATTAATACCACTTATTCTTGTGTACTTCTTGCTTCAGGACAGCTTTTGCTGGTGGCTTTCTTTTAGCACTGTTCCCTTTTTTTTTTTTTAATTTGCATATGGGCAGGAGGCACCAGGGATCGAACTCCAGACCTCCAGCACGGCAGGTCGGAGCTCTGCCTGCTGAGCCACGGCAGCCGCCCTGCACTGTTCCCTTTTAACGAGTGATCATTTATAGGGTTCATATACAGAATGGTATAGCTGAAGCTGGTGAAAAGTGGTCAGATTCTGTATATTTTAAAGGCATATCTGATCGTTTGCTGGCAGTTTGGATAAGGGGGCAGGCATGAGAGAGAGGACACAGGGATGACTTAAAAGGTTTTTTCTTTTTAACTTTTTATTGTTAAATATAACATATATACAAAGGAAAGAAAGAAAAAGCAATGATTTTCAAAGTGTACTTCAAGTAGTTATGGAACAGATTTCAGTTTGTTTTGGGTTACCATTCCACTGTTTCAGATTATTCCTTCTGTCTGCTGCAAAACACTAGAGACTAGGAGAAATATTTTTTCTTTTTTTGTGAAAAATAATGTACATACAAAACAATATATTTCAAAACACATTGCAACAATTATAGAACAGATTTCAGAGTTTGGTATGAGTTACAATTCTAGAATTTTAGGTTTTACTTTGAGCTGCTCTAAGGTACTGGAGATTAAAAAAAATATCAATATAATGATTCAGCAGTCATACTCGTTTTTTAAATTCTACCTTCTAGGAGTATTTGGGCTGTGCCCATCCTAATTTTTTCATGTTGCAAGGGTCTGTCGATAATATGGAATGGGGAATGGAACTAGTTTTATGTTCTGAAGAGGCTGGCCCCTCTGCATTTCAGACTTATCTGGTCCAGGGGTCCATCTGGAGGTTGTAGACTTTTAGAAAGTTACCCTAGTGCATGGAAACTTTGTAGAATCTTATATAATGCCCTAGGATGTTTTTGTTTGTTTGTTTTAATATTTTTATTGAGACATCGTCACATACATACATTCCATTCATGGTGTACAGTCAGTGGCTCACAGTATCATCACATAGTTGTATATTCCATTGCCCTGATCATTTTTTAGAACATTTGCATCACTACAAAAAAAAAAAAAAGGAAAAAAGAAAAAACTCATACATAGCATGGTGTAAGGTTTTTAATTTGAGCAACTACTATAAGAATGAATTGTCATACTGAAATGAGGAAGACTGTGAAGAAGAGCAAATTAACAGGGTTAAAAAACTAGTTCAATTCTAGACATGTTATTAGTTTGATGTCTAACATCAACTATCAGTGTGGAGCTGTTGAATAAGCAGTTCCTTATATGAGTTTGGAGTTCAGATGAGAGTTCTTCCTGGAAATTTTAAATGTGGGAGGCATCAGCATCTAGATGGTATTTAAGAACCACACATTTGGATGCATTCACCACCAAAGTGTGTAGGTAGAGAAGAATTTTGAGATCTGAGCTCTGCAGCCGTTCAACATTTAGAACTTGGAGAGATGAAAAACTAGTAAAGGGGACTGAGATCAGTGGAGATAAGAGAAAAACCAGGAGCGTGGAAGTCAAGTGAATAAAGTTTTCACAGAAGGAGGGAGGGAGTGGCAATTTATATCAAATTTGACTCTTGGATGTGGCAGTGGGGGCAGGGAGTTTTTAAAAAGTGGGAGGTTTCTTAAAAAGTTAAGCATAGAGCTGCCATATAACCCAACAAGTTCTGTTTTTGAATTCTTATCCAAAAGAATGGAAAACAGGGACTCAGACAGATACTTAAACACCAATGTTCATAGCTGCTTTATTCATAATAGCTAAAAGCTGGAAACAGCCCCAGTGTCCAGCAATAGATGAATGGATAAACAAAACGTGGTATACATATGCGGTGGAATGTTATTCACATTAAAAGAATGAAGTCCTCATAAGATTCAACAGAAACAAAACAACAAATATTGCATGATTCCATTTATATGAGGTATGAGAGCTAGATATAGTCAGAGACAGAAAATAGATTAAAGGTTATCAGGGACTGGGGCAGGGAGCGGGGATGAGAATTATTGTTTAATGAGTAGAGTTTTTCTGTTTGGAGTGATGGAAAAGATTGGTGTACTTCATTCTGAAAATAATGCCACTGAATTATATATTTACAAATGATAAAATGTCAAATTTTACATGTATATATTTCACACAAAATTTTAGGAAGGAAGGAGAGGAATTTTTTTAAATTAATTTTTAATTTTTTTTTAAATAAACAAACTCAAACATTCTTAACAAATGATCATTCCATTCTACATATATAATCAATAATTCACAATATCATCACATAGTTGCATATTCATCATCATAATTTCTTAAAACATTTGCATCAATTCAGAAAAAGAAATAAAAAAGACAACATAAAAAAATTCATACACACCATACCCCTTACCCCTCCCTTTCATTGATCACTAGCATTTCAATCTACTAAATTTATTTTAACATTTGTTCCCCCATTATTTATTTTTATTCTTATATGTTTTACTCATCTGTTGATAAGGTTGATAAAGGGAGCATCGGACTCAAGGTTTGCACAATCACACAGTCACATTGTGAAAACTATATCATACAGTCATCTTCAAGAAACATGGCTACTGGAACACAGCTCTACATTTTCAGGCAGTTTCCTCCTTCCTCTCCGTTACACCTTGACTAACAAGTGATATCTATTTGACTAACAAGGTGATATCTATTTAATGCATAAGGATAACCTCTCGACTCTGTTTGGAATCTCTCAGCCATTGACGTTGTATTTTGTCTCATTTTGTTCGCTCTTCCCCCTTTTGTTCGAGAAGTTTTTCTCATTCCCTTGATGCTGAGTCCCAGCTCATTCTAGGATTTCTGTCCCAGGTTGCCAGGAAGGTCTACACCCCTGGGAGTCATGTCCCACATAGACAGGGGGAGGGCAGTGAGTTTGTTTGTTGTGTTGGCTGGAGAAAGAGGCCACATCTGAGCAATGAAAGAGGTTCTCTTGGGAATGACTTGGGCCTAATTTTAAGTAGACTTGACCAGTCCTTTGTGGGGTCAAGCTTCACATGAACAAACCCCAAGATTGGGGACTCAGCCTGTTGCTTTGTTTGGGAGGAGAGGAATTTGAGACAGAAATACAAACAGTTCCTTTGAAGAATTTTGCTACAAAAGATAGCAGAGAAATGGACCATGGCTGTAAGGGGTGGAAGGGTCAGAGTAAATTTTTGCTTTAACTTAAATTTCAGGAGAGAAATTTTTGCCTATTGATGGAAACGATTCAATACAAAGGGGAAAATTGATGATATAGGAGAGTTGCTCCTTTGGTTGAGAGAAGAAATGGTAGCCTAGTGTACAAGTTAACATTATGAGGTAGATGTCATTCATACATTTATTTAAAGAGGAGCAGTGTTTATATCCCAGGCTCTGTGTTCAATGCTGGGAATAAAGTGGAGAACTTGACATGGACATTCTCTTGCCTGGAAATTGAACCCTCTTACTGTTTTATTCCCAGATGAGGATATTGAAACTCAATGATTAAGAAACTTGCTCAGGATATCAAAAAGTAGATTTGAATCTAATTTACCTTGAGATTTGCTGTTTCTTTCCCCCATCTTCTTAGCTATCACTCTGTGCCAAGTTACCATTATGTCCCATTAACCTGACTGGTCTACCCATTTCTCCCATACACTCCATTCTCCACCCAGCTGTCAGAATTTCCCTTTTAGAACATAAGTCACACTTAGTCACTGTTCAGAATCCTCTGGCTTCCCATGTTTGCAGTAAAGATCGAACTACTAACCATGGCCTGCTTTAATATTACTCCTATCTTTTTTCTTACCACCATCAAGTCACTGGCCTTTTTGCTGTCCCTCAGGTATGTTAAGTGTTGAATTCCCATCTCATGGTCTTTTGTATTTGTTCCCTTGGCTTAGAAAGTTCTTTCCTCAGATTTTTACTTCATTTTCTTGCTCTTAGATCTCAATTCAAATTTACCTCCTTAACTCCTTAAGGAGGAGTTAGTTAAAATGCCAGTTAAAATGCCCATATCAGAATAATGCTAAGAGTGGTTATTAGTGAATGGAAAAACTGGATAATTCTTATTTTATTCTTTTTAAATAGTTATATTTTCTAATTATTCTACAATGGAGACGTAATACTTTTGTAAGAAATGATTTTTTATTTTTTCAAAAGTCAGAATGACTAAAACCCACTCCTCATCCAAGCCCCTCTGATTTTCAACATTTCTCTTTGGGAGAACATAATTTCTGTTCTGTAGCCCTTCTCCCCTCAAGACTGAGGAAATAATATTCCCATAAACATAATTTCAGATGTATTTCCCTCCTTTTCACCTGTCCATATCCAGTTCATCTTTTTTTTTTTTTTTCAGAGAGAGAAATAATTTATTACTGGGTGCATAGTAGGAGAGCAGATGGCCTATCAGTCCAAAATCTGTCTCCCCCAAACTACAGTAATTCTGATAGTTTCATGAGAGAAAAGGATGGACAGCATTTAGGATAATGAGCTCAGTGGCCCCAGATGATGTACCAATTAATCTTTTAATTATCAGCTTAAAGTCAGGTCACTGCATCATGCTTAGCTTATACACACTGTCTCCCTCCCTTGTACAAACTTTCATGAGACTTGTAATCACAAATACTTTGGGCTTATGTGCCGTACATTTTTCTAGGTTCTGGAGATACAGTGAGAGATAAAACTCAAGAAAAACAGTGTGTGATTTCAGGAGCTGTTAAATGCTAAGAAGAAAAACAAAAGGAGAAAAAGGAAACTAGAATACAGGTTATCAGGGGCCAGGTGAGGGGTAGAGAATGGGGAGTTAAAGTTTAATTGCTAGAGAATTTCTGTTTGGGGTGATAGAAAAGGTTTGGTAATAGATGATGGTGATGGTAGCGTAACATTGTCAATGTAATTAACAGTACTGAATTACATCTCTGAATGTGGTTAAAAGGGACACACAAAAAAATAAAAACAGCTTTAGAACTGTCCCTGTAATGGCTTTCAGAAATATATCTTGTATTTGTTTACTATCAAGGTAGACATTAAGCATTTAGTGCAGTTATCAGTAAAAAGTAACTTAAAAAAAAAAAACAACTAGGCAATGGTTGTCAATGAATGTCCCACTGCAGAAGAGTTGTCCGTCAGGCATGTAAAGCACTTACATACAGTACTGAAGGGATTTCCAGATAAATCTTTTCTGTTTGCTTAAATTCACATGTAGATTATCTAGTACTGTAAGTTAAATAAATTATTTGATTATGTTGGGGAATTTATTTTTAAAAACAAGAATTTAGTAGATATATTTTTCTAGGCAGAAAAGTTGAAATTATTTCTAATTTCAAGTAATATTGTGTTACCATTTTTCAAATGATAGCTTTCGTTCCTTCTTCATTTTATAATTTCATTCACATCAACCCTTTTATATATAAAAATGTAATTCATTTGATCTTTATCTTCATTCTTTTTTCAATTTATATATATCTCCAATTTTATTGGGATATATTCACACATTACATAAACCATCCAATATATATACTTACTGGCTCAGAGTATCATCACATAGTTGTGTATACATCCCCATGATCAATTTTAGAAACATTTTCATTACTCCAGAACAGAAATAAGGGTAAAAAACCCAAATCCTCCTATTCCCCTTATCCTCCCAGTAATGTTGACTTATCGTTTTGGTATAGTAAATTTGTTACTGTTGATGAAAGAATATTGAAATATTATTAACTATAGTCCATAGTTCGCAATAGCTGCTTTTTTCTGTATATCCCTTAGTAGATATTTTTTAAAGTGAGGGAATAATTTCAGATTTTTGAAGTAAAAGAAAACATGCTTGAACAAAAAAAAGATTTGGTTATTAGAAGTATATTAGTAATGGAATGATATCTTAATGTTCTTTTGTTAAGTTTTTTAATTAATAAAAAAGTTTATAAAAAAAAGAAGTATATTAGTGACATTTGGGTATACGTTAATAGAGTTAGAGAAAGTAATCAATTTTAGGGAGTTAAAGAGAACATAGATGCTAAGTTATTTTCAGAGTGACAGTTTCTTAGAAAGATGCTTCTATAGGAGGTATCATTTGCCTTAGATGTTTTGTCTTAGAGTTTAGTACTTAGTACATGGCACTAAGTATATATAATAGATGTATTAAAAATAGCTATATGAGTGAAATAGAACAGATAAGGGACCATGTGTCCAAAAATCTAAGAGAAAGGAAAGATATGTAATAAACTAAATGAGGGTGTTTTTTGTTTTTTGTTTGTACTTTATTTTGTTATTGAAAATGTTGGGCGTATTTGAAGTCAGGAAGTGGGCCATTGGGAAGGGAAGGATGTGTTGAACAAAAGGGAAGAGTTGAAGGAATAAAGGTTAACAGTTACTTGTACACAGAAGAGGTAAGAAGAATCAGCTTGTTAAGGCTAAGGAGTTAACCTTGGAAAGGAGGTAAATCTCTCTCTGAGATAAGGAAAGAAGACGTGGTGGATATTGAGGAAACTTTTTGAGGCTGAGAAGAAAGAATTTGAAGAAACCAGTGACCCTTACTTTCTCAGATGATCACCTTAGAATGAGATTTTGTGAATGAGGATTGGGGACTTTAAACAAATAGAGAATTGCAATAGTTATTATGTGAGAATCATGTTAGGGGTTCTTTAGGTAAAACTTAAAGTTACGGCAGCAGTAAAGTTAAATCTGATAATCTTGGAAAGGATTGGCTCAAGATAGCACAGCTGTTGTAGAGGTTAATATCTATTAATAATATTGGCATCTTTGGGGTTGATATTACTTCATTAGTTACCTATGTTTCCAGTTACATTTTCAGAATGTGCAGTATTGATGAAAGGGAATTTCACTAGAAAATTCATCTGTCTAGTAAATACCAATTTACTCTTTTATGACTGTGTATGGATTCCAAATGTTTTAATATAAAAGGTTGTTTTTAATGTTGCCATCATTGTGTAAGATCAAAGAAAATTGTAGTCTGATAATAGATTTGCTTGAAGTTTTCTGATTAATTGTAATTTATCACTGTTGTATGTTTAATTTATCCTACTTAGAATTTTGTAATAGAGCACAAATTTTCAAATGGTGAAAAATTTTTTTCATACCTTAAAGTATATTATCCAAACAAAAAATATATTATCCTAATAAAAAAAGTAATATCCTGGTTGTGGATGTAATTTACACCACTGAATTCCATTCTTTTTAACATTTTTTATTTTATTTTATTTTTTTAAATACAAAAAAATCAAATAACGCAAACATTCCTATTTTGATCATTCTGTTCTACATATATAATCAATGTATTGCATTCTTGAAATGGTTAAAATGGGAAATTTTGAGTTGTGTAGTTATTATGGCAATAAAATGTTTAAAAACATATAATATCCTCAAAGAGAGGAATAAGTTGGCACATCAGAGTTTCTAAAAAATATTGAGGCTGCTGATTAAGTAGTAAAGGTTTTAGAGTTGAGAAAACTTGGGAGAAGGCTGTGTCAACTTTTTCATTTAACAGTTTTTTTTGAAAAATACAGCCCATATTTTCACAAAGAGACTGTTTTTGTGAGAAAAAGGCAGATAAAACTTCAGGTTTAGAGTCATTAGGTACAAATTTTACACACTAACCAGTTTCCATTTTTAATATAGAATAGTGTTCTATGTTTTTGACCACAAAGTCATTACAGTAAAAATTAGGGTTAGCACCCTCCAAATAATTGTGTAAAACTCAGCTAATCAAATTGTCCCCTTTTCCAGGGTAACTTAATTATCTTTCTACCTCTTTTCTGTCCTCCCTACCCCATTAAAAAAAGGAGTGAGAGATTAGTTCGGCTATAGGCTCTAAAATTAAAGGCTTATGTTAAATTTCTAATAAATTTTATTTCAGGTCTTTGTAGGTAAGATACCAAGAGATTTATATGAGGATGAGTTGGTGCCCCTTTTTGAGAAGGCCGGTCCCATTTGGGATCTACGTCTTATGATGGATCCACTGTCTGGTCAGAACAGAGGGTATGCATTTATCACATTCTGTGGAAAGGAAGCTGCACAGGAAGCTGTTAAACTGGTATGTGATAAACATATCTACTCTCTAGTAAGTCATCTGAGGAAATAAATCTCAATTCAAGAATGATTGCAGTTAATTATGTTTCATTTTCTTTAGTTTTTGTTCTGAATATCTTTATATTGCCTGAGTTATATTTGATTTTTGAATTATTGAAGTAAAAGCAATAAAAATATCCAAGAAATACATATTACATAGAAAGTCTTTTATAATTCTAAGATGTTATTCGTTAGATTGATTAGTACCAAAAATTTCATTAGACATTGGCTACTGTAGTTCTATCTTTGGTTTTAGACAGAAAGGATGTCAATTCCTGTTTTAAACTTCAGAGTAGAATTCTTACATAAGAGTATGAAGGCTGGGATGGGTTCTGGTGAATATGAAAGTGGGTGTCAGTGACTTTCAGAACACAATTCATTCCTTCTTTTATTTTTATCTTAACCTAATCATTTAATTTATTTATTTTCTAAGTGTATTTTTGTTCTTAGTTCCATTTTGTTTCGTTTCCAGGCTCTTGAGTCCTCATTCTTTCACTTTTCTCTCTTTTTTTATTATTTTGTAGCCAATCAACTTATAGTAACTTCCTTCCTATAGGACCTTTTGCCCTTTGTGCTCATTTTAGAGTCATAATAACAAAGTTCTGCAAATTAAGTTTATCTTCTCTCCTACTATATTAAGATACACTAGCTCAGAAATTTGAAATAACAGTGTCTTTGTTTTTTGGCACTCTTTTGCCAGAAATGTAAGGGGCTCTCACGGTCTTAATTCTAGTCTTAGAACAGGTAGATGGGAACTCTGTATCACTGAACCTGTTTTACTTAAGCTTCTAGATTTTATTAGTGGCTTCTGAATTAGTTCTTCTCCTAGCTTTACTCACATTCTAGTTTTCATTAGGGATTTTTCCTTCCAGTTTATTTAATATTGAAAAGTTTTTAAACCTTTATTTCCTCTTTGACAGTATGCAATTTTTGTTTGTTTGAGACACTTCTTTAAGTAATATTGAAACTTAAGCTAAATTTTATCAGGGAAACATCACTGTAGTAATTTTTAAAAACTTCTAGTTTTAGGACAGTTAGGTTTATAGAATGAATGCATGAAAGTACAGAGTTCCCATCTACTTTACCATCCCCAGTTTTGTTCCTGTCAATTCATATAATTTTGAGAGTGTTGTATTTGACATGCAGTTTAAAACTTTATATATATTTGAGTTCTGTTCTTTGTGTAGAATGTAAAATTCCAGTTTGTTTTGCATTGGTTAAATATTCTTGTTACTTTTCATATGTTGTTACTTTGCCTTTGGCTTATTTATATCATTTTATCCAAAAAACCCTTGAATGGTCAGTCTTGGGTACTTTTTCTGAAATTATCTGGAAATAAATTTTAAGACAGATAAAATTGAAATAATGAAATGTGATGTTTTTAAAAATATGAATCAAATAACAGTAGTTTATATATGGAGGAGCAGTGAAAGTAAGCAAAACCAGAATAAAATGAGAGACCATATAATGAAATTAAAACATAATATGTGTTTGTATTATGGCAGTCGTGAGGAAACTCAGCGAGTCCATGAAGCAGGGACAGTTTGGCCTTAAATTGTTGAATTTTTTAGATTAAGATCAATTGTCCTGAGATTGGGGTGGTTGTGGGGTGTCTTTCGTCCTTTTCTTCCTTACAGTGTGACAGCTATGAAATTCGTCCTGGTAAACACCTTGGAGTGTGCATTTCTGTGGCAAATAACAGGCTTTTTGTTGGATCAATTCCGAAGAATAAGACTAAAGAAAACATTCTGGAAGAATTCAGTAAAGTCACAGGTAAAACAAAAATAAATTTACAAATTAATTTTGGGCAATTTCTCATACTATATTTATGTGTAAAAGAGGGGGGCAGGTAAGGGTATATTAGTCTCAGAATTCAAATTTTGTGTGAATTGCCTCCCTACTGCATTTTAGTCGTTTGGACTAAGCAAATTTCCGTACATCCTCAATTTCCTGGAATGTCCCCTTCTTTGCTTTATTTTACCAAAGGTTTTTCCAGAGCCATTACTCTTCAGCCCTCAAGTGAAGGCTTTTTTTTTTTCCCCTTTATATTCAGTGTACTTTAGGGCCAAGGAAATGAGAGTTTCTTTTCTTTCTCCTTCCTTTGCCTTGTCTAGACCAGATTTTTCAAACTTTCCAATTCTCAATTCCTGGACTTGATTGAGAAGTACATTTTATATCACAACCCACTATACATTCGTATATAATTGAAATGAAGTTTTATTGCACTTATTACAGTTGGTTTATTCTTCATTTCATTTTTTTAAAATGCTGATTGAGGTCCACTGATGCTTCCTACGGTTGAAAAACTCTATTTTGTCCATTATTGCCAATCATAAAAACCACTATTCCTTTATATGCTACCCTCTCCCATTCCTTGAAACTGTCATCTATTGCTCTTCTGGTTTCCCCCTCTCATTATAAGGTTGCTCTGGTACGGTCTTCCTAATTCTTAAGAGTAAGTCTTGATTTATTCTTAGTGTCTTTAACATCTATGTATTTTATATCTAATACCCTAGATTTGTCATTCTGTAAACCTCTCATCTCCAGCCCTTTACTTCAGCTACCCCCACATCCAGACCATGTTCTGTATTTTATCACTAGAAATTCTGCCCACTCTGAAATCTCAACTTTATGCATCCCATTTTGTAATCACTGCTACTCCCCATTATAATTGTTTTTGTCATTTACATTTTCTGGTGCAGTTCTTTGACCTTGTCATTGTTATGTCTTCATGTTCATCCATTTATTCCTTCAGCATAAATGTCAAGTGTCTGTTAAGTGTTAGATGTTGGGATACGTTGGTGAATAAAAGCCATTTTCTTTGCCCTCATAGAGCCTACATTCTAGGAAAGAAGAGGAGACAAAAAAAATTTAAAGAAATATTTGCACATTATGATTTATACTGTGAAAGGGGGAATATGGGATAAAAATCAGCTAGAGAATAGCTACCATCCCTGCTATGCATATGGGGGTCAAGAATGGCTTTTCTGAGAAGGTGACTTTTAAACCAAGACCTGAAGATAGAGGAGGATGTAGACATAAAAAGAGCAAAGGGAAGTGCATTCCAAGTGGGAACAACACATGCCAAGTCTCTGAGGCAGGAAAGAACTCGGTGAATTAAAGTAACAAAAAAGGCCAGTATTGTTAAAAGTTGAGAATTAGGTAATAAAGTTTGTTCTAAAAGTAGACAGGGCTTTTGTAGAATATGTAAGAAGTTTGGATTTTAAATATAATGAGAAGGTATTCAAAGGTCTGAAGCAGGGAGTAACATCTGATTCATGTTCATAGAATATTCTTTTGCTATGTGGATACTTGCTTGGAGAATGGTCAAAGGTAGAATCTGAAAAAATAATTGAGCATGTCAGAGTAGTTCAGATAGAAGATTGGACTATGATGGTGGCAGTGGGATATGGAAGTGGGTGGGTTTAGAATTAGATAGGGGAAATGAAATAAAGGAGGAAATCAAGAATTACTCTTCATGTTCTGGCTTGAGACCTGGGTCATGGTACTATTTTTTAGATAGATTAGATAAGGAAGTTTTGGGAAGACAAATTTTGTGAGTGGAGGTGCAGTTTGGGCGTGTTAAATTTGAAATGTTAAGAGACATTAAGGGGACATGCCAAGCAAGTAGACACACCTGGATCTCAGAAAAGTCTGCAACAAATAAAATTTAAGCATTCATAAGGCTATAGATAGTATTTAAAAGTAGAGGCTAGGAAGAACAAATATGGAGAAAAGAAGGCATAGGACTAACATCAGAGGGGCCAAAATATTTAGCGATCACTTTAAATCCTTGGTAAAAAAAGAGTAACTTTTAAGTTATATCCAAGGAAGATTTTGTATATGATTAGTTGTTGTTGAATCATAGCTCCCTTAGATTCATATCAATAATTTGGTCTTTAGTTTGTCTTAGTTTCCTAGGGCTGCTGTAACAAAGTACCACAAACTAGGTGTCTTTAAACAACAGAAATTCTCTCACAGTTCTGGAGCCTGGAAGTCCGAAGACAAGTTGACAGCAGGGCTATGCTTCCTCCAAAGTTTGTAGGGAAGAATCCGCTTCATGCCAGTCTCTTGGTTTCTGGGAGTGGCTTGCTGATACTCAGTGGCATTCTCTGCCTCAGTCGTTGTGTTTTCCCCTCTGTCTGTCTCTATCCAGATACCGCCCTTTTTATAAAGGACACCAGTCATTCTGGATTAGGGCCCACCTTAATCCACTTGGGCCTCATCTGAATTGATCCCATTGTCAAAGACCCTATTTCCAGATAAGTTCATAGTCACAGGATCAGGAATTAGGGCTTGATCATTTCTTTTTGTGGGACACAATCCAACGTATAACAGTTTCTTGAGAGTATTTTCATAAATTTTAAGATCTTGTTACAGTTATATCAAGCACTCTAAAACATGGTAGAACATTGTCAGAATTCATTGATTGGACCTTCTGTTTCATATGGCTGTACTTCAGAAACACCCCCGCCCCCCAAATTAAAAGGGAACATAAAATACAGTTCCAGTCTCCATATCTAAAATACTGATGTAATTATCTGCCCAGTAATTGGTTGTAGCTTCAATTATTTTTTGTTCTTCGGCAAGTGGATTTATGTCTGCCTAATCACTAGATGTGTGGTGGATGCTTTTGGCTTATATATCTGGCTGTTGGTTTAACAGAGGGTTTGGTGGACGTTATTCTCTATCATCAACCCGATGACAAAAAGA
Organism: Myrmecophaga tridactyla; assembly: GCA_004026745.1. Classification (NCBI taxonomy): domain Eukaryota; kingdom Metazoa; phylum Chordata; class Mammalia; order Pilosa; family Myrmecophagidae; genus Myrmecophaga; species Myrmecophaga tridactyla. The sequence goes on from PVIY010025254.1 coordinate 28,520, forward strand.
AGAATCGGGGGTTCTGCTTCCTTGAATATGAGGATCACAAGTCAGCAGCACAAGCCAGACGCCGGCTGATGAGTGGAAAAGTAAAAGTATGGGGAAATGTAGTTACAGTTGAATGGGCTGACCCTGTGGAAGAACCAGATCCAGAAGTCATGGCTAAGGTAAATGTAATTGCTTGGGGTCGGGGTGGTGTTATCATTCTGAATTTAGTACTCAGAATAAATTTGAAATTTTAAAATATTTTTGAGGAAGAATAGATTTTTACCTCCTGACCTTGACAGTTTAGGCAAGAAATTACTTTAACAGTTAAGTTCACGGCCTGCTTTGGTATCCAGGAATTTCCTTTAATCATCTCTTTTGCTTCAGATTAAATGAGCAGAATGAACTAAAATGTTATCCTCTAAACTAAGTATTTAACACATGCTGAGTATTTGTTTAGTACTAGGTACTGTGAGGATACAGAGGTAAAATAGACAAGGTCTTACTGAATATAATTTTTTTAGAGATGAGTTATTAATAATCTTCATTGACCTTACCATAATTTTTATTCCGTAGCTATGAATTATACTTAATTCATATTTATAGTTAATTTTTCTCTGTTAGCCTTAAACATTTTTTTAATCATCAATTTCCTTAGAAGAAAAGCAATGCATTGCCATACTGTTACTTGATAGTGGAAAAATATGCAAGACAAGGCCTGTAGAAGAAAGCTATAGTTTCTTCCTCAGTCCTGTACTTATATTGTCATAATCTTTGCCTGGTGGTGCCTTGAATCCTGGTTGTAAGGCTTTCCTTCCCATGGGTGACTCCTGGTGCTGAAGAAATAGACCAAAAGTTGCATCTGCTTTTAGGATTTTGGAGTGTGCATACTTTTCCTAGGGAGGCAGCAACTTTGTGGGTGGCCATAAATTAATGGTTGGATTCTTCTTGACTGAGAAATCTTTTTCTCAAACGTTTTATTCCATGTTCTGAGTTAGCAAGCCCTTAACCTGATGAGTTTGGAGGAGAGCCCATGTTTATATAGTATAGTAAAGGTTTTGTAGGCAAAGACCCTTTGGTGGAGAAGTCCAGTGAGAATGAAACAGGGAAGCTCTCAGGAGTGCTTAGTATCTTTCTCATATTCTTTGAATGGATAGTTCTCCAGGAAAGGAACTGGAAATCTAAATATTAGCCCCAGATTTCAATTTTAATTTTTATATTTTACCAGCCCATTTTCATTCCAGATTTTTCTTTTCTGAGTACATTTGTGATTGTGCACATTGAACTTTTCTTATTCATATAGCACTTTGTCAGAGGCAATAGTCTATTCACATGGTATGTTAAATTAAAAAAAAAAAGCAACATTTCCTCAGTTCAAAAATCAAAATGGTAAGAAACAACCAAATAAAAAGCAATTGTAGAATATTCTTAGTGCTTCTCATGTAAGTAATAGTAATGAGTACACCAGTCTTGCCTGCTCTGACAGCAGCCCTAGGAAATACAGAAACAGTTCAGAGACCAAATTCTGATAATATTTAATCATCAAGTTACAGCAAAACCGCTAATACTTTGGCAAAAAGCAAAGTTTTATAGTGGAATCCAGTACAGATGGGTCGAAGACAGACAAGAAATTGCAAATTCAAGGAAAGCAGCACAGGAAGGTAAATATGGTCATAAAACCATTTATCAAAATAAAGATATCATCACCAAGGAAAAATATAAGAAGATTGTATGGAAAGCAGTAAAATTGGTCGTGGAAAAGTAAATTCTCCTCAAGTAATAAATCTGGTTAAAGCCTATGTAGACAAATACAAATATTCACTGAAGGGAAGCAGAAGAATAATGTGAAAGAACCTCTGTCTACTGAAAAAAAAAAAAAAAAGTTTTTTTGGGGAGCACTATAAAGGACTCTATCAAGATATCTACAAAATAATTTCAATATGTACCATTAACTGAAAATCATACAATTGTGATTGAAATTTGGTTTTGATGAAATTGTGTTTTAATGTAGGATATAATGTTTCTAAATAAATAGAGTTCTGCACTGCAGTTTCTCAAAAATTTCAGGAAAGTGAAAGTTTTACAGGAATGTGATTTTTAGTAGGATTGTGTTTAGTGTGGATATTGGAAGATGTACAGCTTTTTTTGAACAGTGGTGTGCATGAGTTAGACACTTGTAAGTGCTCTGTTTTAGAAGATATATATATAATACGTTCTGCTAGGTGGAAAAGTTAAGTATGGTATTTGTGGATTTTCCCTTTAATTATACAGAATTAAATCGTGTATTATCAGAAAACATTTCTGATAGTAACAGAACATACCAACTACAGGATTCCCATCTTGTATTTTTAAAGACTCACACATCTGAATAAATTGTTTAGATAAAAACAAATTGTGTGAAATTTATCATTCAAGATTTTTCATCTATTGTGTCACCAAATAAAATGCTTATGCTGTTTGTTTCCTTAAGAAAAAAATCAAAATAATAATCAAAGGCATAGACAGTGAAAATTCCACTTCTAATTCTGTCCCCATCCACCTTACCTCGTTTGTCCCCAATTTTAATAGTTTCTAGTTTATCTTTTTTAGTGTTTCCTTAGGCAAATATAAACAAATATGAGTATATATACTTACTTCCTTAATATCTTACATGAATGGTTGCTGTAGCATAGGGTATTCACTTATCTGTGTTTGCTTTATTCACCATTCTATTACATCAACACAAAGGAAGTGCGTCATTTAATATATATACCATTAAGAAATTTTAAAATACTGCCAAGTAAACTGTGACAGAGTGCTTTCTTGTCACACTGACTGTTAGTTGCATCCTTATTTCAGAGATGTAAAAATGGGGGAAAATATCTTATCAACAAGCAGTATAACCTGGCAATTCCTCCATATCAGATCATAGAGATCTTCCTCACTTTTTATGGCTATATAATTGTGTATTTCGATTATCATAGTATTTTCCACCAGCTGTTCATTGGATTGTTTTATTTTGTTATTACAATGCTGTCATGAATAAGCTTGTATTCTATCAGTTGTAACAAAGACAGATATATCTGTAGGATAGATTTTCAGGGATAGAATTATGGACCATAGTATAAAGACTCTGTAGTTGTTAAGATATTACCATATTCCCTTCCATAGCAATTGAACCGCTTTGTACTTCTGCCAGCAAAACACCAGAAACCTAGTTTCCTCATCCTTGACAAATAGTGCATGTTTGGATTTTTGGATTTTATCTGTCTCGTAATAAATGGAATCTCAGTGCCATTATAACTTGTTTTTCTCACTGTATATGAATTTGAGTTTGTAAGGACCATTTGTATTTTCTTTTTGGGTGAGCTATGTATTCATAAATGTTGTCTATTTCTCTGTTCAGTTGTTGCTTTTTCTTATTTTCTGGAGTTCTAGATAGAAAAGAGAAGTGAGCCCTTTGTCTGTGATATAAGTTGCAAATATTTTTTCCAAGTTTGTCATTTGTCTTTTGATTTTGCTTATTGTTTTTTTTCCCCGTGTAGAGGTCATTTATGTTTAGTGGTTAAATTTATTGCTTTTCTGTGGTTTCTGGATTTTAAGTCCCAAGGTCTTTTCCCCATTCCAAGACTGTTTTTCTCTACTGCTTTCATAGTTTTCCCCTTTGTTTATATTTAAATATTTAATCTTTTTGAAGTGTATCCTGTTGTATAGTGTAAAATATGGATCCAGCTTTTATCTTCTTACAGATAATTACCCAGTTCTCCTGATTTCATTTATTAAAATATTCATCTGAAAAAAAAAAGTTCAGCTGATTTGAAATCCACTTTTGTCGTTAAAGACCTTTAATTAAACTTTTATTATATTTTTGGGCTTATTTCTGGACTTCCTATTCTATTCATTGGTTTATCTAGTTATTCTTTTATTGAGACTATACAGTTTCAATTATTTAAGCTTTATAGTTTCTTTTTATTTGGTAGGGCTAGTCTCTCTTTTTTTTTTGAAATGTAGTTGTAAGTTTACAGAAAAATCATGCAGGAAGTAGATTTCCATATATATCTCCCATACTTAATCTCTAATTTTCTCCAGCTGTCATCCCCAGATATTCTTGCTTGTTTATTTTTTTATATAAAATTTGGAACCAGCTTACACAATTCCATGGTGACAAAAAAAGCAGGAAAAACTTGTTATTTTGTTGGGGCCTGGGGTATCATTTTAAGTTTATAATTTAGCTTAGTAGTGATTATATATTGGTTTCTCAAAGATCCAGCTGACAGTGTAAGGTACTTGTATGAGAGGGCAGGAACCAACAGTTTATATAAATTAGTAAGTAATATCAGAATCATTTTCTTGGCAGCTTCTCATAATATCTGACAGCTATTTTTTTTTTCTTGTTTAGAGCAGAAAAACCTATGCCATGAAGAAAGAAAATAATAAGTTTAAGACTTCAGCTAAAATTAAGTAGCCAATTTTAATGTTGTATATTTATCGATATTAGGTGAAAGTTTTATTTGTGAGAAATTTGGCTACTACAGTGACAGAAGAAATATTGGAGAAGTCATTTTCTGAATTTGGAAAACTTGAAAGAGTGAAGAAGTTGAAAGATTATGCATTTGTTCATTTTGAAGACAGAGGAGCCGCTGTTAAGGTAGAAATTTTGAAAATGTACTTCTTAATGTTTGAATTTCATCTTTAAAAGCTGCTAATTACAGAAAGTACGTTAAAATACTGAAATACAAATGCTTTCCGGCTTTTGTCAAATCCTGGAAATTTCTTTAATAAAATTTCTGTAGAGTAGTAGTATAGCAGGTAAGACTTCATATTTCAAAGCCCTATTATTAACATGCTCAGGTAAGTCATTTTAAATCTCTGTATTCTTTTTTTTTTCTGTTTATTTATTTTGGATTTTCAGATTTTATTGAGATATATTTGTATAACTGTATTCTGTCCAAAAAAGTATTTCACAGTATCCTCACTTTGTTGTACAGTCATCATCACAAATTTCATTGCTTCAAAGAAAAAAGTTAACAGACATACCCACACCAAAGAGAAAACCCAAAACTCCCTTACATCTTGCTTCCCCCCATAATTATTTAAGGAAATAATATTTAACTTCTAGTATTTCTGTGGTACTAGTGATGTATTCTTGCTAAGTAGACTTTAGCATGCAATAAGTAGTTTTTCTCACATTTCCCCCCCTATTATCAACTCTTTATACAAGTGTCATACCTTTGAAGTAGTTCATACAAAAACTTATTTATATTTATAGCACTGATCGGTGAGGTACACATTGCTCTAAGCAATCCCTTTCAATCATGTTCACCTTCAGTATGGCACTGATTACTTATAAACCACGGAATGAATTTCCATCACTTCTATCCATTCCTGTATATTTAAGTTCAACTTCATTAACTAGTTTGTACATATTAGGTAACCATTCGCCCTTCTCATACCTTCTGTCTATCTCTGGGTCCCTTATATTCCACATTCTAAGATTTTGAGTTTATATTCTTCAGGGGGTTCATATTAGTGAAATCATACAGTATCTATACTTTTGTGTCTGGCTCATCATTATGTCTTCAAGTTTCATCCATGTTGTCATATGCTTGAGGACCTTATTTCTTCTTAGTGCTGCATAAATTACATATATACCACATTTTATCTTCTCTGCTGATTGACACATGGATTGTTTCCATCTTTTGGCAGTTGAGCATGTTTATGTTTTTATAAGGGTTGGAAAGATACCCCGTTATCTCCTCAAATACTCTTCCTAGCCCTTTACTCTTCTCCTTCTGGGACACTAATGATTCTTGTATTTGTGCACTTCCTGTTGTTCACTGTTTCCCTGAGATTTAGTTTGAATTTTCACATTGTTTTTGCCATTTATTCGCATTTAGTTGTCTTGTCCTCTAGTTCACTTATTCTTTCTGCCTCTTCACATCTGCTGTTGTGTGGCTCTGGGTTTTTTTTGTTTTGTTTTTTTGTTTTTCTTACATAGGCAGGCACCGGAAAGCAAACCCAGGTCTCCTGCATGGTAGGTGAGAATACTGCCAGTGAGCCACTGTGGTCCACCTTCCCTGGTATATTTTTAATGTGATCTATAGTATATTTCATTTCTGTAAGATTTGCTATTTTTCTGTTCTTTCAAATTCTTTTTTGTGCTCTTGTAGTGTCTTGTTGATATCCTTTAGGTCCTTAGCCAACCCTCTGAATTTATTTAGGAGATTTGTATGAACATCTTTGATTAGTTCCAAATTCTGTGTCACTGCCAGTGTTTTAATTTTTTTTTTTTTGGCAGGTCCATATTTTCTTTCATCTTTGTGAGCTTTGTAATTTTCTGTTGACTTTGGCATTTGATTATCTTGATAAGGTTATTTGAAAGTTAATTTCTCTTACTCATCTAAGGTTTTGTAGTTGCTTGGATTTGGTTCGAAGGTCTCCTTTTGTACTTGGTTTGACAGTAATTTCCCACCAAACCAAGGTGAGGGCCATGTAGGAAGTATAGCTTTAATTGAAGATCTGTTAAAAGCTAGGCAGAAAGGCTGTTTGTCAGACTACACTTTCCTTGTCTTCCCAGCAGATGGTGTTGGTGAGCCACCTGTTCCCGGCAGAGCTGGGACCCAACCAGGTGAAAATCAAGTTAAGACTGCAGGTCTTGGTATGCTGTGAAAACCATCAGCCCTGGGGCTGATGGGTAGGCAGTGTGCATCTTGGTAGAGAATCTGGTTGTGGGCAGGAAGGGTTTGGTGGTCTCCAGGTTCCTGCGTGGAATGACCTTTCAGCTGTGGGACTGAATATTTCAAATACCCCTGTCCGTAGCCAGTCTGGGAGTGTCTGACAGTGTGGCGCGGCTTGCTTCCTCATCTCCGCCTCTCTGTCCGTGCACACTGAGTGCTCTGGGCCCCCATGGAGAAAGGAGTAGTGGGACTCAGGGAGTCTGTTTTGCCGGCCCATTGTCAGATCACCTCTGCTTTGTGTTCCCCCACCTCCCCCTGAGGGGAGGGCCTCTCGGTCTCTGCCAAAAGCATGCACCCAGAGCAGCCTGCTCGGAGGTTGAGAGTAGGCACTGTGCGCAGGCAGCAAGGTCTCTGTATGTAGGTGCAGGCAACAAGGTCTCTGTATGTAGGTAAACCAAGTTATCTGGCTTCCACGTTCCTCAAAGGACCTTCTGACTACATTGCTGAGAGGGAAGATCTCCCATACTAATACAGAGATAGGCAGGAGTGTGGCAGCATGCTGTTCCTGTGGCATCAGCTCCTCCCTGTGCATTGCTGCCCACTCTGGGTGCAGTTATGACTGTATGTAAACTCACCCTGTCCAGTCAGTCGTAATTTCTCTGCTTTTTCATCTAGGATCTCCCTATATAATGTAGAGCTCCCTCTCTGGTCACTCATACACTAGAACCTCTGTCCTGGTCGTTTTTCTGCCACTTCTTTACTTCCGTGAAGCAGGGGTGAACTCAGTCTGTCCTATTATGCCATCTTCCTGGAACTCTGTATTGTTTTGTAAGCAAAAATGGAAAAATTTGATAGTATTTGATGCCTCAGATATTACAAGGCCTAGTAATTAGCTGCTATAAATAGTATATAGGCAGTGAGTGCATTGTAACTATTCTGTTTTCAGTTTTCTAAATGTGAAAGAAACTGAGCAGTGTACATGACTTTCCATATAGTATAGCATATTTGATAGGTGTATTCTGAGAGTTTGGTTACTTCTTTAAAGTGTTTCCTTTATTTCGTCGTTTTAAAGTTCTGAAGTATTGTCTATGTTTTGCTGATTTCGTAGTTAGAGATATTTCTTGTGAGTAGCAGTTTATTTAGTCCTTGATGAAAGTAATGAAAAGTATGATAAAAAGTGTTTCATATAGTATCTGAAGTATAAAGCCTTAATGCAATGCTGCTTTCTGTTGATAATGAATTCTCACCACCTTTAAAGGGCAAAATGTGTTTTTCTTCCTCTTGTTTCTCTCTCCTTTTTTCGGGGGTGGAGGGAGCAGTGGAGGAGACACAAGACAAAATACTGATAAAATATTTCTTATGTAATTAGTAAGATGAATCCAAAATCTTCAGTGACTCCAGACTTCTTTTTCTACATGTTCTGTCAGTTTGGTATCATTTCCTGCCCAGAGTACTTCTTTAAATAGGCCCTGTAGAATATTTGACTAGGATAGAATGCATTCATTTACTTATTGCTGGAAATTAATTAGTGAGGACAGTATTGCTTATAAAATTCACAGCTTAGTATAGAATTTAATGTATATTTAAAATAAATTTGCCAATAGTATAGAGAACTGATAACTAATAGAATTAATTTATACTTTATAAATATTCCTTTTGTTTCAGATGGTATTAGTCAATTGTCCCTAATAAAAAATATTTTTAAGAACTGGTAGGGTGATTTACAGAAGAATCCTATGAAATTATAAAATTCCTAGTCTAGGAACTGGGAATTACCTTCTCCATAATGATCAGGGTAGACAGTA
>PVIY010025255.1:0-36960 GCA_004026745.1 Myrmecophaga tridactyla
AGTGGACTTGGCACCCTTGCCAAATATCAGTTGGCCAGAGATATAAGAACTGATGGTTGATTTCTGAACTCTCAATTCAATTCCATTGGTCTAGATATCTGTTTTTGTGCCAAGACCAAACTGTTTTGGTTACTGGAGCTTTATAATAAGTTTTAAGATTGAGAAATGTGAGTCCTCCAACTTAATTCTTCTTTTTCATGTTGGCTTTGGCCATTCAGAGCCTCTTATTCTTCCACTGATGATAAGCTTTTCCATTTCTGCAAAGAAAATTTTTGCATTTTTATTGGGGTTGTATTGAATCTGTAAATTGCTCTGGGTAGAATTGACATCTTAAGAATACTTAGTCTTCAGGGGGTGTGAGACTAGTTAAGTGGTTGAGTTCTCTGGTTCAGTGATAGAATTCTCACCTGCCATGCGGGAGACCCGGGTTCAATTCCTGGCCCATGCACTTCCCAAACAAACAAAGAAACCAACAAAAACAAGCAAACAAAAAATTCAACAATGGTGCTGTGATAACAGGATACTCACATGGAAGAAGAATGAAATGTGACCCTGCCACACAGCATACAAAAAAGAAATACTTAGTCTTCCAACCCATAAACATGGAATGTCCTTCCATTTATTCAGGTGTTCTTTCATTTCTTTAGCAATATTTTGTAGTTTTCTGAATACGAGTCCTTTACATCCTTGGTTAGATGTATTCCTAGATGTCTTTACTTTGTCTTGCCCTGGGCTTGTACTTCCTGGTGATTTAGGAGTTCCCCCTATTTATGGTTCTGTTTGAATGGCCCCTCTATTTCTCATGAGACAGACCTTTTCCTTCTCCCAGGTGTTCCACTACTGGGCTTAAAGCAGGTAAACTTTTGCTCAGGCCATCCACCTCAATTGTTTCTTACACTGCTTTTATTGCTTCAAGCTTCTATTGCCTGGAAGACAAATTTGGGGGCAGAGCATGCTGTAGAGGAATTTCCCAAGGTAGTCTTTCCCAGCCAGAACAAGGTCAGTGTCGCATAAAGGGAGAGCAAGTAGGTTCCCAACTGCCCTGGAAGGAGGGGACAGGAAGGGTTCCAGGAGTTTCTTTCACTGCTCCCCAAAGCTTAAATTTCTTGACATGCCCAGCAAGTGCAGCCCTTCAACTGTCTCCAGAGCTCTGAGGGAACTTACTATCTTTAAGTTTCCACTGCTTTTGTCGGGCAGGTTGGGGTCATGGCGGGTTCCCAGCACTCTGAAGTGTCTAGGCATCAGTGATCCACCCATGCCTAGCCTGGATCTTGGGGAAGTGGACTTGTATGTTCTTTTCTGACACTGATAAACTACACCAGGGGCCTGACCCGACTGTGACCTTCTGTGAGGGGGTGATGAGCAATGAAATCTCCATGTGGAGTGCAATTTACTGTTATTTACTGTGATTTACAAGTCTCTTTTCCCACTCTTCCCTCGATGCTGTACAGTGTTCTACTGAACTCCAGAGTTTTGAAATAGATTCAGACAGTTCCTGCTTGTAAAATAGTTGTTCTGGTGGAGGGACTGACTCCTGGAGCTCCCTACTCTTTCATCTTTCCACAATCCCCCTCCCCCTATATGGATTTGAATGAGTATAAAGGTGCCATCAAAATTCACTTCTTTAGGAACAGGTCCTTCAGCTTGCACACAACTTAGTATAAACATTAGGGAGCATTACACTTAAATAAATTTGTTTTCTTAGTTGTGAGCAGTGAATAGGTGGTCACCATGGAGAAGTAGCTTTCCTTTACTTCATTCTACTGTAGCAAAGGTGGGAGAGGAAAAAAAGATAAAACTAATAAAAGAAATAGATATGGCTGACTGTTGCTAAGCAACCATTGTTGGCAATTAAAAAAAAGGAAAAACAAGACTCAAAGAGCTTCTAATTGGGCAAATATCTTAGAAAATACTTATAATTTCAGAGAGATTTGGATGCAGACCATTCCTTTTTTGATTAAAGCACTCAGTCCCTTATTTTAGAGATGGTTGTCATAATTACATAAAGTTTGAATCACTTAAAGCTAATTTTAGAGTGTCACTGATTGAGTTCCAAGTGTTTGTGGAAGAAACCTTAATTTTTTCTATATAAATAAGGCATCAGAATATATGTAGTTTTTACATGAGAACCATACTCTCTATGTCTATAGCCAAGTAAAGTATCTCCCTGGAACTGTAATAATCTAAAACATAGAAGGACCCCTAAGTTTACTGCTTATATTATTATGGTCTTTAATAGGGTGACCAACTCATCCTGGTTTGTCTAGGACTCTCCCAATTTTGGTATTGAAAGTCCTGCATCCAGGAACCCATTGAGTCCTGGGCACACTGGATGGTTGGTCACCCTATCTCTGATTTTATTATTATAGTCAGATGATTATATTGGATTCAGGATTGCCTCTGGGGGCTAGAGTGGTCTTGGAAGATTCTTTCTTGGCATAATTGAACTTCCTATCTCCTTGTTCCTCTGTATAGCTGGCTTGTTTAGATTTGATAGGACTCTAATCAGCTTGGTGGAGTTCCAGGAGAAGGTAGTTTGGTAGAACCCACTTGGAACTGTTTGAGACGGAGAGTGAGACCAACCTGTCTTTCCTCCATTTCAGAGTTTCCTTAATCTATGGTGTTGGCTCATACCCTAAGCCCTAGACTTCCAAATTCTTTTAGACACAAAGATGGTTCACATATTCAACACACTCTCATTCGTAGCATCTGTTATTATATAAAACAATTCTCAATGGGTATGGATGTAGCAGGGGTCAGGAATGGAGGATGGGTACAAGTAGAGCATGTCCTGCTCGAAAGAGAAAGCCAACAGGAGTTTCTTAACGATCCCCAGGGATGGGGCACTGTTCCCTCTGTGAGCACAGTCACATCCTTTCCCATAAATATAGAGGAATTCTCCCAAACTACCTGGGCTGCCAGAAGTTTGGGTCAAGCACAATAAGTAGGTCAACTAAATGTCCACCTCTCCTTGAGATTCTTGGCCCATGGTCCAGGTTGGCTATGTGATCAATTGACCATTGTCTAGACTACCCAATTATAGGGTAGCAGTTGGCTATGTATATTTGCAAAGTGAGTGCAATGTGGAAGGGCAAGGGAAGAGGTGTTTGAAGTGAATAAATGGTTGGGAAATAACATAACCAGAATGGGGTAATCTGACTTAGTGAAGACAAGACTGAAAGGTAATGATCAATGTAAGTAAGGACCTTCACATGTCAGATTGTGAACTTCAATGAAAGAATAAAATAAGAGAAACTGTGTGCAAGCCAAATATGCCAGATTTAGGTGGGGTGTCCTGCCATCCAACATGTAGTGGTTTTACCACATTAATCTGGCAATAAAGAACACACCAGGTCCAAGGTTAATAAAGGATTCCTTAAGGCTTGACTTGGTAATTCTCATCAGTTTATTCATTTTAGGAAGGACCCGAGCTGACTCTTAAACAATCCGTGGTAACCTTATTCCTTTAGCGAATTGGGAGGTTTTCAGTGATTTTTTGGTAAATGTGCCATGGCTAGCAGGCTGATGGATTAAATAAGGATGCAGACTTACTGGCTAGATTTACTAGTACTACAGTTATTTTGTAAAGATGTAGACAGACACTCAGTTGATAGCCTTTAATGCACCAATCTGTCAAATGAATAGAGTTACTTTTGTGCTTTTATTGAGGGACAATGGTGTTACATTTTTAACTAACAAATGCTGGGGGATAAGTGCATTTAAAAGAAAATAGGGAATTTTTGCAGGTAGAGAAAGGTACATAAATGCTGAGAAAAAAGCAAAATTACAAAAAACCCTTAGAACACTCTATTCAGGCAAAAGAAGGATGCCTTCTTCTGGGTTGCCTTAATTATGTAAACTGAAGTAATTTCTAAGATGGTCAAGCTAGGTGCTATGCCCCTTAACACTGAGAGAAGGGGTGGTGTTAGCAGTTACATACAAGTGAGTCAAGCAAAAACACAGAATTCTAAAATTCTGAGTTCAATTCTTTGGTTTCAAGGAATATAATCCTACCCGTGTTGAGTCCACAAGGTAGAGGCAAAGGTTGGCATGAAGTGGGGGAAGTTGGTGGACATTCAGGAATGGCTTCCTGGTTCCATCCGTCTGGTCCCTGGATCCATCCATCGGCTCAGGGACTTAACCTTAGACTCTCGGAGCTGCACTGAGTTCAAGCTCTCAGTCAGCAAAGATCGTCCTTCTTTGCACCACTTGCCTTAGGTACTGGCCTCCACCCCAACAGAACACACAGTGCTTTGGCCCTTTTAACCCCTTTCATTATCTGCTCCTCAGGTAATGAAAGATCCCTCCTCTTCTCTTACATCACCTCCAGTATGACATAGCCATCCTCTCTCCAGGGGGGCTATGAGGTGGGGGCATGTGTCTTCAGACCCTGACCTCAGAGAATCCCTATGAACATCATTTCTTACTAGTATAACTATAAACCTTATTGTGCAAGCAGAGTGTCTGCTTCTCCCCCACTCCTGAGGGACAAGACAAAAGCTTTTCTTTTCCCCTTTAGCCTCAAGAAGCAGCAGGATCCAGAAAGGGAAGGAGTGAGGAAAAAAACTTGTCCTGCCACAAAAGCATTTGAGGTTTATCATCTTTTTAATTTTTTTTTTTTAATTTGCATATGGGCAGGAGGCACCAGGAATCAAACTCCAGACCTCCAGCACAGCAGGTCGGAGCTCTGCCTGCTGAGCCACGGCAGCCGCCCAGGTTTATCATCTTTAATGCATTTACTCCAGAGCAAATTGTTTGGAGAGGACTGATTCTGTTAGCAAAGATTTAGCAGGGAGGAAGGAAGGGAGAAATGAAGGGAGGTAGAAAGGGAGAGAAACAAAGGAAGGAAAAGGAAAGAAAAGGAGACACAGTACCCTTCCTGCTCTGCCTGTGGAATGAGTCTATGCCACACAAACTGTATGACAGGTTGGCAGGACTTACTTAAACTCTTGGCTCAGGACTTTTTCCCTTGCTGTTCCTTATCCTCGAAATGCTCTTCCCGGAGATCTGTGTTGCTTGCTCTGTTGCTTCCTTCAGCATCTAATCAGCTGTTACCTTGCTGGGGGAAGTCTTACCTCACTACCCTCTGACCCCTTATGCTGCTTTATTCTTCCTATATGTATGGCATTTATTACCACCTGACACACTGTATATGTGTATACATAAACAACATACATATATACATATTGTACATATGTATAAAATAAACATTGTATATGTTTATTGTTTGTCTTCCCCACACTAAAATGCAAGCCCTGTGTGTGCAGGGACTTTAAGGATTTTGTTCAATGCCGTCTCCAGAATAGTTCCTGGCAACATAGCAGAAGCTCCATAAATATTTGTTGAATAAAAATTAGGAATAAAGGTTTCTGTGGAGCTTTATTGAAGGCTCCAGAATTTATTCCATTGGTTTAAAGCAAATAAGGTGGGGACCGAAAATAAACACCAAACCATGCCAGGCATACCCTTGGTTTGTAGACCACCAGAGGCTTCTTAACAGAGTAGTTTCCTTCATATTGAAATAAATGTGGGAGAATCCCTAATACTGGGGATGTGATTGACACAGGGCTATGGTCTTTCAGACACCATGAGCCTTTGGATAGGTAGAGGTTCATGGAGAGGCTATTTAAATGCCTACAGAGCAAGGCAAGTGGGAACACTATACTATGGGCTCCTACCCTTGCCACTCATTCCCAACAGGTAAATGAACATCTGATTTGACTGGTGGTCACTTATCTTACATCTCTGCAAAATGTAAGCAGAATAGTTCTGTCTAGAAAAGAGCTGTGGATCTTGGAATAAGTGACAGATGCTCCAAGGTAAAACAATGGGGAATCTGGAGGTGGGAGAGTCAGTTAATTGAACAAGCAGAACATCCAGTTGGGGGTTGATGTCATTTATAAAACACTTTGTTTGTTCCATTTATTGTAATTTCCCCTTGCATTGCAACAAAGAACTTGCATTTTATCCAAAGTAAATATTCCAGTAGATGGAATCTAAGCAGGCAACTTGAGCACTTATAAAGCTGAGTTCTAATGGTTTTCTTCCACACTGGGATTTGAGACATTGTGCTTTGTGGGGAGTAGGGGAGAGGACTGGGAGGTAACTGTATTTTCAAAGTGATCAGTATTTCCTCTCTCTAAAGTGACTTGACTTTAAAGGAGCTACACTTCCAGCCCAATTAGTTGTATCAGGCTAAAAAACAAAACTTTTTCTTGGCAATAATCTTCCCCTTCCCACTGACTGATGGATCTTTCCCAGCTGTTAGCATAATTTGTATGTTTTGTTGGCTTTTTCGTGTGTGCACCTTTTCCCTCTGTGGGGTTTTCAGGTCTTTGCTGGATGTGTGAAGAAGACCCGTCGGCCCTGATGTGCTCCTTCTCCAGGCAGCCTCATCAGAGACAGAGGGCTCACCCAAAGCAAAGATGAGTTGAATAGCTGGAAAGGTTAATGGCTTTTGCAATGACTTCATTGTTTTGTTATTATTATTATTATTATTTTTTAGTTCAACCTTGCCATAGTGTCAAGAAGTAAAAGTCACATTTCTGTGCAAGTTCAGAGCATCCTCTTCTCCCAAACCAGATGATCACTGAACTGAGATTTCCTATCACTGTTACTGCCTGAAGACTGAGTTAGGGCCCCTCCATGAGCATCTGTTCTGAGCTCAGGACCCTGCAGTACAGAACAACAGGGGCTCAGAGGAAGAAAAGGTGGGCATGACCCTTGGTTTTCCTGAGTGACTTCTGTACAAAGGGACGCCTCATGTGTGCACCCTAAAATACCTGCTCCCTCCAATACACTCTCCACATAATAACTTTCCAGAAAATATCAGATGGGGTCATTATCCTTCCACAAGGCCTTCAGCATCTTCCTATGTTATCCTGGGATAAAGTCCAACATTTTTATCATTACTTATTCTCTCCTCTCTCTCCAGCTCCATCTCTCACCTCTCACTTAGAGCTCTATCTGTAGGGAGCTGGGGGAAACATTTTGTCTTCCTCCAATACACCTCTACCTTTGCTCTCAGGCACTCCACCTTTCATCTCTGGGCCTTTGCACATGCTCACAGTCCCGACTTCCTGCCTTCTTTGCCCCTATTTATCCTCCAGGTCTCCAGATCACACGAGTGTTCAACTCCAATACCTTTGGGTGCAGGACAGGGTGAAACTAGCCCTGATTGATACAAGAAGGAGTGGTTGGGAGTGTGACAAATTGGACAGCGCATGTTCCTGTAAAAGGATAGCTGCTTCTCAGCTCCAAACAAGTGTTGCCATTTTGGAACACAGGCCCCCTCTTGCCATCTTTTCTGATTTTTAAAGAGATGTTAGAAATCCAGATTTTTATGGGAATTGCCTTAATATTTAAATGTCCTAGCCTATGTAGGCCCAGATGTGGCTTGCAGACTCCAGGCAAGGCTCCTGTTTTATTGCTTCTCTTCTGGGCTACAAGTTTATGGAGACAGGGGCGAGTCAGTCTTATTCATTGTTCTACATCACTTACAATGCCCAGCACAGATCTAGCACATAGTACAGTAGGTGCTCAAAAAATTCGGGTCACGTTAATAAGTGGTGAAGTTGAAATACTAAACCTGACCTGTTTTGTAAGTTGTTGCTTCTTAGATTGCCAAGATCCTATTCTGTGGGATCTGTCTGGAGTGAGTTGAGAGAATGAGTTTAGATGATTGGATCTTCTTTCCTGGTCAGTTTAGATTTTCCCAGGAATCAATTGCCAAGAAAACAGGGAAGTAGTTTTAGAGACAGGAGAATGCAACTCAGAAGATGGGCTGTTGGTAGGCAGGAGAAGGAACCCATAGCTTTTCCTGAGATTCCTTCCCTGGGTTTGGCCTTTACAGTGTCTCAATAGGTACAAAGTCCTGGACACCTGGGAGGTAAAGGCAAGATGTCCTCTTGCATGGACAGGCTGGAGTTTAGCTGGTGAGGTGGCCTTGTAGAAGACTTCACATTGAAGATGAGAAAGCCATCCCTTGTTAACAAGATTCTTTAGTTGCAAACTACTCTCTGCTTATTTACTTATTTATTTTTATTCCAAGACCTTTGGCACAGGTTTGTTTAAATGTTCCAGCCTGGTTTGGAAGGGAAAGATATTAGAATAAGGTCATTAAATGGGAGAAGCACCTGTCAGAGGCCACACACTGGCAACCCAGTAATGGAAAGTACACCTAGACTGTGGTCTCTGTGTGTGTTAGAAATGAAGAAGCCTCCTGTCCTCCAGACTTGCAAACCAGAGTCTGGGAGTGAGACCTGAGTATCTGCCTTTAATAAATATTGCCTAAAGAGAAGCATAAGGGGAGGAGGATGATTTTCCTTCCTCCTCAGCTACACTGAAAGATTGAGGTTTGATTTTGTTAAGAAAAGTGGCAGTTTCCTTTCTGCAGCACAGGAGCTATTTGTTTCCTGGTTCTGTGTTCTTTGCATGGTGAGATCTAATAAAGTGACCTTTGCTCACAGCCTCCACTTCAGCTCCATCGCTCACTTGCCCTTTTACTAGAGACTTTGGTGGGCTTATTTTAATTGTTTTACCTCCCCCTGTATTTCATCCCTCTCTCCTGTTTTCCTAGTAGTCAACTATAGGAATGGACTGTTCAAGTGCATAAAAAGGGACATGTAGTGACACTCAGCAGGGAAGCAGGTCTTTTCTAAATAAGCAACCTCATTGTTTTCCTGTTCTGTGGTTGTGTTTACAGTGTGGGAGGCTGACCAGCTCAGTTGACTCAGAAACAGAAAGAAAAATCAGAGTTCTGGGAGCGGGGAGCTGGCTTAGTCACTGATTCATGGTGTGGCCTGTGCTGAAGTCATCAGTCTCCCACCCACCAACTCTTACAAAGAGAAGGACACAACATTACCCAACTCTCTAAGCTGAACATGATAGAATCACAGATTCTGGCTACTCAAAAGCATTTTACAAGTTTCAAAAATGTGGTATGTCTGCTATTTGGGAATAGAAGAAAAGAAGGGGGCTCTGGTCTGTTGTTGAGCAACATAGGATATCCCAGAGTTAAGAGATGAAGTTTTCAGTTCTGGCTTTGTCATTTGCTTAACAGGGTGAGCCTAGCATGTCACCTGATCTCAGGCAAGTCACCTGACCTTGTCAGCCCTCAACTTCCTCACTGCAAGATGGCAAGTGGGGAAAGGGATCTCTAAGGCCTCTGGCTGCTCTAGCTGTGCCTAAGAGATCAGTAAGGGGGACACTACCTTTGCTCAGAAGCACCATTACTGCTCTGATTTCCTTCAAACGCCTGTCAGAGGGGGGTTGGCTTCTCAGCAGATATCATAGAACAGAACAGGCTGGGATACCTTTCATGTGCTTCCATATTTAATTTAAAATTAAAACCATATGAGACTATAAAGCAAGTGTCAAGACATGCAATAAAGTTCTCACTTTTCCTACAATGATTGTTTTGACATCTTTTCTTGGGAATAGCAATGAAATTCTTTAAAAACAATATTTTTGGTGCTCCTGATCTTCAAAGGTCCAAATATGTGTTTATTCTGCCTCCTTGTTAATCCAGCACTGGACAGACACTCCTTCTGTCTCTGCAGGGATCCTGCTGGCAATTGAACTTCCACCACAAAGAGGAGATAATGCTTTGCTCAGAGAAGTTGAGAGGAGTGGAGGAGAAAGGAATCCTGAGGAAAAACTAGGAAGGTAAATACTCGATAAACTGAACCCAATTGTCCCACCCCAGGTTCAGATTCTCCAGTCCTTGGTTGTTCCACAAGACTGGGCAGCAATTGGTGTCTGTCTTGTGGGCTCTCTTACCTTTACCCAAAATCCAAGGTGGCTGATTTAAGATTATCTGAATTGTTATAAGAAAAACTCCGCATTTTGTCCTCATTAGGAGCCTTTTGACAGGATCCTTCAGGACAAAGTACAGGGGAAGGAGGGTCCTGTTGAATCTTTTGATGCCCACATGTGCAAGAGTGGGCTTTGGGTTGACTTTCCTTTTCCTATTGCCTTGTTTTTCTCTTCCTTTGGAAGTCTGTTATTACATAAGCAAAGTTCCTCCACCTTCTGGGCTGGGGGTTTATCCTCTCCTCTGAAGCAGAGAGAAAACAGGAGCTCAGTCATTTGCCAAGAACCAGCCTTGTAGGAAACAGCCAAGCTGCCAGTCACTTTATTACAAACCTGAGTTTCTGCTGTGGACAAATGGCCCGATGGTGTATCCCAAGTGACTGACATGCAAGATATTGATTATCTGCAAAATTTGGAGTGGTGAGCACAGGTCAGAGAATGTGATGGGACCTGGTCATGTAGGGCTTTCTTGGGGTATATCTTATAGGGGGCACATACAGAAGAGTTTTAAACAGAGGGAGTAAAAGTTCAGCTTTGCATTTTAGAAAGCTCATTTAGCAATAGGAACAGATCATAGAGCATCAAAGTGGTCAAGGGGAGAGTGGGGGTAGTGCTGTTGGGAATGGAGAGAGGTACTGATTTTTTAGAATTGGGCAGCAGAATTGACTGGTCTTGGTGATTTATTGAATGTCGAGGGCTGGGATAAAGGGGAGGGAGTAGTCAAGATTTTTGATTTGGACAAATGAGTTGATACTGAAACCATTCATTGAAATTGGGAGCACAGGTGGAAGAACTAGTATTTGGGGGTGATGGGCATTGAAATGATGAGTTTGATTTTGGAAATATTGATCTGAGGTGTCTATAGGATAGTCTAATAGATGTTTATTAGACAGTTTCATATGCTTGTATGGAATTCAGGAAAGAGATTGGAGTTGGAGGAAACCATGGGGAGAGTTGGGATTATCCAGGGAAGGGGGTGCAGAAAAAGAGAACGGAGGTCCTAGGATTACACCCCAGTGTTCACTCCTGATAAAAGGGGATTCACCAAGGGGGACTTGCAAGGAGGTTGAGAAGGAAGGGTCAGAGGTAGGAAAAGAATTAAGAGATCCTAAATAAAGGAGGGTTCAGTCATATCAACTGTAACTAAAAGTATGAGAAAGATAAGGATGGAGATAAGTCCATTGGATTTAGCAACAAGGAGGTTGTTAAGGGCAATTTTGGAGGTGTAGTGGGGCCTAGAATAAATGATGAGGGGGAGGAGAGAAAGCAAAGGAATGGTTGTGAAGAAGAAGACAGAGAGGATAGCTGGAAAGAGGCCATGGAATCAAAGGATTTTTTTTTTTTGCTATTGCTTTGTTGCACTTTTTATTTAAGATGAGAGCTTGGAACAGTGGTATAAAAGAAAAGAAAGAAAAATAGCCATCATGTATGTGCAACCACCTGGGTGAATCTCAAATGCATCATGCTAAATGAAAGAATCCAGACTCAAAGGGCTTCATATAGTTTGATTCCATTCATATAAAATTCTGAAAAAGGCAAATCTATAGTGACAGAAAGCAAATCATTGTTTACCATGGGGCCTGCGGAGTAGGGGCAGGGGACTGGCTGCAAATGGGTACGTGGCTATTTGGGGTAATGGAAACACTTACTAGGGGCAGTCCTCATTTTGCATGACTCCTAGATGCAAATTAAAAAATTTCAGTTTAGTTCAATAACACCAGTCCCCCAACAATGTGGTTCATATTTCAGTGACTACAGTATATTAATTAAAAGTATTTGCACAAAGTATAAACTTTGTTGCTAGCTTTTCAGTCCACAGATTACTGCATATAATCTGCCCCATCAACAGTGACCTCCTGACACTTCTTTCAGAGTCTGTTGGTTATTGGTCACTGTACATCTGTTATTCAGTTCAAGCCCAGACAACATTTAGTTATGTTGCTCTTTGTCTCTCAGCCATAAACCCTCATAAGATTTTATAAAAATGGATAATTGAAAGATAATTGGCCAACAAAAGTCTGAAAGACTTTTTAAATTTTCAGTTTTAACTCTTTGACTCTTCAAGTCTCAATTTTCAACAGTTATTGAATACTTACTATGGGCCTGGTACTTGCTAACAGCTTTTTAGACTACCTCATTCAGTTCTCATGAAAATTCCATTATCTCCATTTTGCAAATGAGGTTCAGGTTAATTGATTTGCCCATGGTTGTACACTTAGAAAGAAGTAAAGCCTAGATAAATCCAGATCTAGCTATGAAGCCAGCACTTTTGCCTGCATTCTCATTATCATTACTATTAAATTATTATTAAATGTGATTACATGCACAAAAGATCTAGGAACCACGAGTTCACTTCCATAAGGAATCCCTCATCAAGGTTGGAAGGGACTTCCTGAGGCCCATCAGGTGGTCATAGGGAAGCAGAGGAAACTTTGGGGGCCTGAGCACTGCAGGTCATTTGTGGGACTCTGGGCAGGAGGGGGATGAAGCAGCCTTTGATGACTAAGGGGCAGGAGCTGTGCTGCTGGGAAGTAATTAGTTGTCGTGACTCTACAACTGTGGGCTTGTACCTGGCTTCCTGTGGCTGACACCTGGGCTGGTGAGGGCATGATGTCCACTTAACTGTTGGAACGTACAGGACGTCGGCTTAGGTCAGGTTCATCTTCTTTTGGCACGACCTATTTGAATCAGGTCGATGCTATTTTGCTAATCATGAGACCAGATGGTACTGGGCATAAAGCATTAGGGTGAAAAGCCTGGTGCTTCAGAGCATGGGCTTAGGAGCCAGGCACACCTGGGGTTGAATCTTGGCCTTGCCGTTTATTAACTGTGTGACCTTGTGCAAGTCATATAACTTCAATTTTCACATTTGTGAAAAGGAGATAAAAATACCTACCACTTAAGCGTATTGTAATTATTAAGAAGATAATGAATGTAAAACGTTAGCACAATGCATAGCACATAGTAAGTCCTCAGTAAATGGGAGCTATTGTTACTACTGTGGCCATGTTGAAAATGGGGTCTTATTTCCTGTTTCCTCTCTATATAATTGTTCTTTCATATATTTCACAGTAAATTCAAAGATACATGATTCTTACCTTTCTCCACATATCAAAATCCTACTCATCCTTTAAAGTACAACTGATGTGTTAACTTGTCTGTGACTCATGCCCTCCTTCCTTTATGCTCCTTAGCCTGCTTTTTATTTTATTTCATTTTATTATTTTATTTTATAATTTTACCTTTATTATGACACTCCACAGACCAGGATCTGTGTTAAGCTTCAAGGGGCGTATTGAATGTCCTTGAAGAAAGTCCTGGTGATATCATCTTTTACTTTTAATCAATAAATTTAAAGAACTAAATTGAAAGTGTACATCTTGAGTTTGTCGGTGCCAGTGTGAACCCGCTAGATTCCTCACAATTTGGAAGTGACGATCAATAAAACAATAAGAAAACATTGTTTGGAAATCAGAAGAAATGCCAGATGGTAGACCTGAGGACGACGCTCCAGACTGCAAGCTATGAAGTGAGAGGATAATAGGGAACAGTTGTGGTTTGAATAGGGGTCAACAGTGTAAAGCTGTTTTTGAAACTACAGGGCAGGACTGAAAATGAATGAAATAATAAACATTCAGATCTTTGGAGTTTGTGAATATGGGTTAATGCCAAATTATTAATGGGAATGTTCTAAATATTGAAGAATATAAAGATGTTGGCTAGAGCCAAGAAAAGAGCAGCAAAATGAGAAAGAACATCTGAAAAACGAGAGGAATGATACAAGCAGAGAAAAGGAGAGAGAAGTGAATTTTAGATGCTATGTAAAGAAGAATTTCTCAATAGAAAAGTGAAAAGTTTGTGAAATGAAACCCTCCCTGAATGCTTTGAAGGTCATATTCAAAGTTAAGAATGGACGCAAAGGTCCGCCCACAGGCCCTTTGACTGCTATGATTCCATGATATGAGGCTTTCTAACTGATGCCCAAGCACACTCTGTTTCCCAAAAGCTTAAAAGTTGCAGCTCTTGAATGCAGCCAGTCTGTTCTGCAGAGGAATCAAATCAGATTTCTGGCTTTCTCACTTCCCGACCATCATTCAATTACATTGTCAAGCAGCCAACCAGGCCCAGTGAGAATGGAAACAGTGGGTCAGCTGAAAAAACAACAAGCGCATCTCCAACCAATTTGTACTTTGTATAAGGTCCCGAATGACCAGGAGTGGGATCTGTCCACAACAGGACAGCGCTGAGCTTGTTATCTGCTGTCCCTTACAGACGCTCAGGGGTGTACAGTTCTCCTGAATGTTTTATATTGCCCTGTCTTTGATCTTTGTCTGTATCCAGTGACTCTCCTGGCCTGGATATGGGGAGCACTGGACTTGGGGCAGTTAATCCTGTGTGAGGAATGGAACCTGGTTCAATTCTGAAATGTTAAGGAATCCAGATTTTCTGCCAAAAATTCCTCCTGCTTCCTACGTGGAGAAGGCGTGACTGGGATACCTTGGAAAGAAATTTTATAGAAAGGAGATTCTAGGATTGGATTCCAAGCTTACACTTGTCCATTTAGAATAGATGGAACCACAATACAGGATCAAAAAAAAGAAACTCAACTTGTGATTTTCGTCAGGATTCCCTACTGCGCAATACAACAACCAGAGAAACGGTGCTTCTGAAAGAATGTGTTTCCAGGTTTAAATTGTTGCCACATGAAGCCCTCCCTGATAATAACTGAAAAATAATCTGCAACCTCATTTCATAAAATTGTATTTTTAAAAAATTTTTCCTCTGTTCTTCAGAGTCTTCTATTTTCCTGCTATCAACCTCAGGGGTCACTCCTCCCTCTTTGTTCTCTTCATCTTTGCCTCTCCCCTCACCTCCCTCTCATAGCTCCACAAATGCCAGTTTCCTTTACCACCCAGCCCCAGGCTTTCAGGGTGCTTCATTTCCCCTTGGTGGTCTCATTACCTCCCAAATAAAGCATCCCATTGCACTAACACACACGCCTAAAATGACTTGAAAATCGGAGCTTGTTTTTCCACAAGCGCAAGATGACTGTTGAGATAACAGTGTGAGATTGGGTCTCTTCCATGAATGCCTTTTATTAAGTGATTAGACTGAATTTTATTTCCTGCCTAAGGTCAAGGTCAAAGAACCTCTGTATGTCATCTAACCATCTGTTTTTCTACCTAATCTGAAAATAATAGCCTGTCCTTAAAGTTTTTTTTTTTTTTTCTCTCACTCTGGTATCTATTTCCAGATAGTCATCAATCCCCTTTGCTTCCTGGCTCCCTGGTGACTTCCTTGGCTCTGTGTGGTGGTGGTAGAAGCTATTTTTCTAAGGAGAAATGCAGCAGCACAGAGCAGAGTGGCAGAACAGCCTTATTTAGACTTTGTTTATTGACCAAATCGTGGTTTCTAGGAAGATTCAATGATCAGTATTCAGATCATTCTCTGAGATGCATCATCCCTGAGTCAATATTTTCACAGACCAAGAAAAATAGGAAGGGAAACCAGTTCCTCCTCACTGAGTTTACCAGGGTGGCATCTTAACAAGCTGCTTAGCACTATGAAGCCTGAGTTTCCTCAACTGTAAAATGGAGGTAATAAAAATTACTTATGCCATGTGAAGGCAATGCTTACAAAGTGGTCAGCATGGTGCCTGAGAGGTCAGGAGTGTGTGGTGGGTAAATGAATGAAATTGAGCCAGGCTGCCTGTCTCCCAGTCTTCCTTCAGTTGCTTACTGTCTATGTGACTTTGGGCAGATCCTTGCCTCAGCTTCTGGGTCTGTAAAATGGGGTAATAATCGAATCTACTTTGTAGGGTTGTTGTGTGGAGAAACAGAATCTACTCCATAGGTTTGTTCCATGTGTTAATGGAAACACTTAGTACAGTGCCTAGCATATAACCAGTGCTATAAAAGTGTTAGGTATTCATGATCAGAAACTACTGGTGTTAATCCAGCTACTGAAATAAATTGTGGCTTTGAAATTGCTGTCCTGAAAGGCTGATAAAGTTGAAGTCAAGCAGTAAATATTTTAACTTTGGTCCTGCATAGACTAAGATGTTTCTTTGGTTTTTTCCCAGTGACAAGAGGAAATAGAAGTTCAGAGCTGATGCTGACTTGGGAAGGCCGCCCAAGAAGCAGTAATCCCAGGTGACCTGGCTTTCTCTACTTTCCTCAGGAAGCCCATTGGTCCCCTACAGGAAGACCTGTAGAAGGGCACAATCTGACCTCATAATTAAATGAAGCTGCATTCTAAATCTAGGAAAACAGGGTTAAAGGGGTAATCATTCCCCTGCAGGGGTAAAGTTCAGTATAGCTGGAGGTCACTGGAGACAATCCCCAATATAGTAAGTAACAAATTAATATTTGAATTTATTTTTGAAAAGGAGGGTGATTAGTTGAAAGCATAGTGGGGAATTATACCTTGAGGCCAGTACAGTACTCGGGGAACTGCTGACGAGGTTTGAAGGATGATACATTAGACCTTTGCTAAAGTGCATTTGTGCCAATATTTAAATTTTCCTTATTTTTTACCCCCTTGGTAGAACCTATAACTGTTGTTAAGTATAGGATGCATCAACCATGTGATAAACATGAAAAATAAAAAGGCATTTTCCTAAACCTATGTATATTTCATGTAGCTTTTTAAAATTTGCGTCTGAAGACGTGTCATAAGGAACAATCTGGTGTAGACACTGAATTAAGAGTCTTTGGGGTTAAGTGACCTTGAGTAAATCACTTCTCTAAATTAAAAAAAAAAATGTTATTAGAGAAATTGTGGGTTTACAGAACAATCACACATAAAATACAGGATTCCTGTGTACCACCCACCCAACAACAACTTGCATTGGTGTACATTTGTTACAATTGATAATATATTCTTTCATCATTGTACTATTAATTAAAGTCCATGGCTTAACTTAAGTTTCACTGTTTGTATAGTGTAATGTGATGGATTGTTTACAATTTTTTTATTCTGTTATCATATATGTAATCTAATATTTCCCTTTTAATCATGTTCAAACATATATTTCCGTGTTGCTGATTGCAGTCACAATGTTGTGCTACCATCCCTTACCAAAACATTGCCATCATTCCAAACAGGAACCCTGTACATATTAAGCTATAATTTTCCAATCCCTATCTATACCCCATCCCCTGGTAACCTATATTCTAGATTCTGATTCTGCGAGTTTGCTTATTCTACTTGTTTAAAAACGGTGACATAATACAATGCTTGTCCTTTTGTGGCTGGCTATTTTACTCAATATGCTCTCTTCAAGATTCATCCATATTGTCACGTGTATTAGGACTTCATTTCTTTTAACAGCTGAATAATATTCTATTATATGTATATACCACATTCTGTTTATCCTATCGGTTTATGGACAGTTGGATTGCTTCCAAATTTTGGCAGTTGTGAAGAATGTGGCCATGAACGTTGGTGTACGGATATCTGCTCAGGTCCCTGCTTTCAGTTCTTTTCAGTATGTAACTAGTAGTGGGATTGCCAGATCACGTGCTAGTTCTATACTTAGCTTTCTAAAGAACTGCCCAAATGTCTCCCACAGTAGCTGCATCGCTTTGCATTGCCAGCAATGAACGAGTTTTCCTGTAACTCCTCCTCCTTTACAACACTTATTTCCAGTTTTTAAATAACAGCCATTCTAATGGGCGTGAAATGGTATCTTGTGGTTTTGCATCACATTTCCCTGATGGCTCATGATGTTGAGCATCTTTTAATGTATGTTCTGGCCATTTGTATACCTCCTTCGGAGAAATGTCTATCCAAGTCTTTTGCCCATGTTTAACTGGGTTGTTTGACTTTTTGTTGTTAGGTTGAAGGATTTCATAATATATTCTGGATAATAAAAATTTATTGGATATGTGGTTTCTAAATATTTTCTCCCATTGTGTAAGTTGTCATTTTACTTTCATGATAAAGTTCTTTGAGGATCATAAGTTTTTAATTTTGAGAAGGTCCCATTTTTCTATTTTTTCTTTTGTTGCTTGTACTTTGGGTGTAAAGTTTTATAAACTGTTGCCTAACACAAGGTCCTGAAGATACTTCCCTTTATCTTCTTCAGGAGTTTGATAGTTCTAGCTCTTATATTAAGGTCTTTGCTCCGTTTCAGGTTAATTTTTATATATGGTATGGGGTAGGGGCCCTCCTTCTTCTTCTTTTTCTTTTCTTTTTTTTTTTTTTACAAATAAGCATCTAGTTTTTCCAGCACCAATTGTTAAAGAAGCTATTCTTTCTCAATTGAGTGGTCTTTGCCACTTCGTCAAAAACAGTTGGCCATAAATTAATAAAGTATCAGTGGCAGAGAGAATTTAAATAGAGTCAAGAGGCTACTCTGGAAGTTGCTCTTATGCAAGCTTCAGGTAGACCTTGCTACCTATCATAACCTGCCAACACCCAACTAGGGCCATTCCAGCCAATCCTAAAGAACACCTGGGGCAATCTATAAGATTCCACAAGAGTTCCAGGCACTAGAGTAACTTTCCAGAAACTTACAACCTCCAGATGGGTCCCTGGTCCAGATAAGTCCTGAAACCTAGCGCAGCCTCTCCAGAACATCAGATAATTCCATCTCCTTATCCCATATTAGTGACAGACCCTTTCAATATAAATAATTTAGAATTGCCATAGTCCAAATAACCCCAGTGAGAGGTATGGAAAGATCAAAGGTGATGGTGGAATTATACATAGAAGATAGAACTTAACAAATGAATATGAATGCTGAATCATTAAATTGAGATCTCTTTTAGTCTCCAGTATTTTAGAGCAGCTAGAAGTAAAAGCCTAAAATTGTGAAATTGCAACCCATGTCAAAGTCTGAAATATATTCTACACTAATTGTGGTGCTGTGCTTTGAAATTTATAGCTTTTTTGTATATATGTTATTGTTCAAAAAAAAGAAGGAAAAAGAGTCGACTGTGATGGTAAGAAAGTATTTAAGCCCTCTAGTCTCCTATATTCTGGAGCAGCTAGAAGGAAAAATATAAGAGGATTGCATGGTAGCCCATGACACACCCTGGGATCTAGCCTGTAACCACTTTTTGAAGAGTGCTTTGAAAATGATTGCTTTTTATTATTTCTTTGCTTTGTATACATGTTATACAATACAATTAAAAAGTTAAAAAAAAATAGTTGGCCATAAATGTGAGGGTCAATTTAAGACCTGTCGGTTTGATTCCATTGGTCTATATGTGTGTCCTTGTGCCAGGGCCATGCTGTCTTGATCACTGTGGCTTTGTAGTAAGTTTTTAAGATAGGGAGGTGTGAGTCCTCCAACTTCATTGTTTTTCAATACGGTTTTATCTATTCAGGACCCCTTACTCTTCCATATAATTTTTTTTAATTAATGTCTTTATTGAAGAGAAAAACAAGGAAGTAAGAAATATCCCTGCTTGGGGAAACCTTGTGTAGAATGGAGCAGTGTGCTGGGACCTTTGGAAAATGGTTGCCATGGTGATGCTATATATCTTCTTTTCTATTGCCCTGTGAATCTGTCAGCTAATGGTTTCTTTCTTTCTTTTTTTTTAAGTATTTTTATTGGCAGATCTTCATACATATACTGTCTATATACATGGTGTATAGTCAGTGCCTCACAGAATCATCACAGAGTTGTGTATTCATCACCATGATCACTTTTAGAATGATCACATTTGTATCACTCCAGAAAAAGAAAGGGAAAGAATAACGAAAAAGCTCATGCATCCCATACCCTTTACCCCTCCCCCTCATTGACCACTAGTAATTCAGTCTACCAAGGTTTTTTTTTATCCCTTACTTCCCCTATTATTTATTCATTTTTTATCCATAGTTTTTCACTCATCTAGCCATACCCTGGATACAAGGAGAGCACCACATACACAATTTTCACAAATACACAGTCACATTGTAAAAGCTATATAGTTATACAATCGTCTTCAGGAATCAAAGCTACAGGAGTACAGTTCAACACTTTCAGGTACTTCCCTCCAGCCACTCCAATAGGCCATAAACTAAACAGGATGTTTACATAATGCAAAAGAATAACTTCCAGGATAACCTCTTGACTCTGTTTGAAATCTCTCAGCCACTGAAAATTTATTTTGTCTCACTTCTCTCCTCCCCCTTTTGGTCAAGAAGTCTTTCTCAATCCCGTGACACTGGGTCCTGGCTCATCCCAGGGGTTCTGTCCCACATTGCCAGGGAGATTTATACCCCTGGGAGTCATGTCCCACATAGCAGGAGGGCAGAGAGTTCACTAACTGAGTTGACTTAGAGAGAGAGAGAGAGGCCACTTCTGTGTAACAAAAAAAAAGGTTCTCTATGGGTGACTCTTAGGCATAATTATAAGTAGGACCAGCTTCTTCTTTGCAAGAATAAGTTTCATAGGGGAAAACCCCAAGATTGAGGGCTCAGCCTATTGATTTGTTTGCCCCTACTGCTTGCGAGAATATCAGGAATTCCCCTAATGAGGAAGTGGAATATTTCCTTCTTTCTCTCCAGTCCCCCAAGGGGACTTTGCAAATATTCTTTATTCACTGCACAAATTACTCTGGGATATATTGGGGCATCATTCTAACCCAGACAAACCAACAAAATCTAACACCATATTCAAGATTGTATGTACTTATAGTGTTCAACCAAACTGACCATGCGAGTTAAATTATGTAATGTGCTACCCAAAATAGAAATTTTGCACCAAATAAACATCTCTCCCTTTGGTCTCACACAGAAGTTGAAGTTTTAAAATACGGACGATATCATCCTTTACCCTGTATTCTGATGTACTTTAGTCCTATCCAGATCAGCTTCATTCATATCTCTAATCCATTTCTGATCCCTTTTTCAACTTTTTCAATAGTTACTGCTTGAAGTAATGCTGCTTTCATAGCTTCAGAGGTCTAGCTCTGAGTCTCAGGTGTTGCACAGTTATCTGGAGTTTCTGGGGATGACCAGGTTATATACAAACAGCCCAGTATCTCAGAATTTAGAAATAACAGTTACAACTCCTGAATATATTTGACTGCTGTAAGAACCTACAATCCAGGTCCCTTTACAATAGGGCCCAACCTATTAACCTATACTCTTGACTTCAGTTCACCAAGTTTTTATATTGATGTTAGTCCAAATGAGTGAGGCATAATAATATTTGTCTTTTTGATTGATATTTTATTCAACATATGATCCTGAAGGTACATTCACCTAGTTGCATGCCTCACAACTTCATTCCTTCTTATGGCAGCTCAGTAGTCCATTATATGTATATAACACAGTTCCCTCTTCCATTCCACAGCTGTTGTACCCTTAGGCCGCCGCCATCCATTGTGGATTGCAAACATTGCCACCATAAACACCAGTGTGCAAATGTCCATTCGTGTCCACACTCTCAGTTCCTCCAGGTACATACGGAGCAATGGGGTTTCAGTATCATCTGGCAACCCCACCCCTAGCCTCCTGTGGAACCACCACCCTGCCCTCCAAGGGGCTGCACCTCTCAGTTTCCTTACCAACAGTGAATAGGTACATATCTTTCTCCATTTTCTCTGTCACTTGTTTCTCTCTGTTCATTTTTAAACAGTTTTGTTCACACATCATACAATCCAACCTAAGTAGATAGACATGTCTCCAGGATGGACACACTGATCCACTAAGATAAAGAACTGTAAATTGCTCTCTCCGTGCAGCAGCTATCAGCACCCATCCCCCACTCATACAGAAGTGTTCTTCTGGCCCCATTGAGTTTCAAAATAATTTCTCCGGACAGTTTTTGCCTGTTTAATAATTGTTTTGATGGGAAGACTGGGTCCTGGAGCTCCCTACTGTCATCTTCCCCGGAGGTGTCATGTCTCTGAATTTTAGTTTCTGCATCACCTGCTTATCCTTGAAGGATATGAGTAGAAATTATCATCTTTCAATACCTGCTTCCTCAGCTGTAAAATGTGGGGGTAATAAATGTAAATGCCATAAAACCAATGCGTTAATATGTATGAAACACTGGGAATTGTTACTGGCATATAGAAAACATTCAGTAAGTATGGCACTGTTATTGTTATTAATATTATTACTGTAATCATTATCATTGCTAAATTATAAAATTTTAGAAAGGATGTTTTCATGTAAGATAAAATTTGATCTTGTCCTTTTAACTGGAGAGAGCAGCTTCTGAGTTTCCCTATACTGTAGTCAATCAGAAATCTGATGTAGATGTCAGGCTTACTGAAGTTTCAGATCTCCTGGAGGAGGGGGGAGAGGCTTTTTAATTTATGAAGAAACTGCAGAACCCAGGTAGCAATGCAGCGCTCTTCTTCTCTAAAAAGAAGCTTTAAAGAAAGTCAGAATTTATCAGGAGAGTGGTTTCATTGTAGCCAATTATTTCTGACCAGTAATATCTTAGTATTCTGGGTTTGCACATCTAATTTCTTAAAAAGTTTCCTTGTGGGAGAAAAGTCAACAGAACTTGAATAAAATTATGACTGTTGCACTCCACATACTTCCATGTATTGTCCCAAAGACAATTTGTCTTCACAATGTATTCACAAGAGAGTAAGATTAGAACACTGCACGTGTACTTGGATAAGAATTAGTACATATATGAAAAAAGCAACGAATGAGGTGTTATCATACCATCCCAAATCAATGTATTATTTGCTATTGATAATATAATTGCATGTATGCAAATGTTATCAATAATTCTGAGGGAAATGAGGAAATAAGAAAAATAATTTAGTAACATTTGATATTTGAAAATCTGACTTTTACTTGGCAATATATTGCAAGCATTTGTCAATTGACTCAAATTGTGCGCCATTCCCCCTCCACCCCCACATACTTACTCACCATTTCCCAAACATCTTAAATTAGTAATTATTTCTATGACTACTACTCAAACCTTATTACACCACCATATTGGAAGAATTACAGATACATTTTTTTTTAACCTTAATCTGTGAGGTTGCTCACTCTTTTCGTGTGAGTCATTTTGAAACCCAGGATACTGCTTAGGAGTGCAAATAGCAGTCATTTTAAAAGCTGTTGTTCAATTTCTTTCATGTGGAGAACAGTTCTTAGATGGGGATCTAATTGATTTAATATAATAAGTGCACTTTTCATGGGAGCAAATCCCTGGTGGGCTGCTGCTTTCTCTTTGAACATGAATCACAGATTATAAAATCTATAAATATCAAAGCAAAATTGGATATACATCTAATGGAGAAATGATATCTTGTCACACCTTATTCTATACTCAAAATTTCTTTTCAGTAAAGGCAAGATACTTATTTTCTAAGTTTTGATTAGTAGTAGGTATCCTAGTACTTTCTCAAGGTCAACAATAAGATAAATTAAAATGGACAACAAAATGTCCCAGACAAGTAACAACCATGCAAAGCAGCTTTGAGTGTCATCCAAATTATGTTTTCAGCTATCACATAGGAGGTCTGCTTGGAGCATTTCACATTGGTTTTTTTTTTTTTTTTTTTTTTTTTTTTTTTTTTTTTTTTTTTTTTTTTTTTTTTTTTTTTTTTTTTTTACTTTAATGGCTTTCTCACTTCTGAATTTTGCTTGTTTAAATTGAACAAGCAGTAATGATAGGGAGGAATAACTCCATTCTTTCTCATCTTCTAACACTAGCCTCAGACCAAATACCTTATTTCCTCTTTTGCTTTCCTTATGAAATCAGGCACTGGGATGGGCACTTGTTCAGAAAAGAGGGCTGTGATAGAGCCCAGCCACCCTGATTTGAATGTATATTAGGTAGCTTGCGGCCATCAGGAACTCCTGGCCATTGCTACCAAGCTTCGCTCCATTCTTTCACCCATCACTTGAACACCAAGCTAATTTTATTGAGCTTTTGAATCCCCTGTATCATCATTCATTGATTCATTAGCCAACATGTATTAAATGGCAGTTATGGGCTAGGTGCTGGGAGCCCAGCTGCATTGCTCCTAGCCTCAAGGATAAAGTCCATTAATCTTTCAATTCCTTGGGCCTCTGGAACATTTAGGCTTTAGGTCCTTAAGACCCCAGAGATCCCATTCTGGATCCCATAGATCTGAAGAATCTAAGGGTGATGAGCACTGGGGTTAGATTTCTGTATCCCAGCCTGGTTTTGTGGATGCAAGGGACAGATGAAGAAGGGTGAGGCGAACAGGGATATGTAAAGACCAGTTCTTTACATGGGATCAGGTCTTACTGCTTAATGGTTATGGATTCAGTCTCTGGTGTCAGGCAAACGTGGGTTCAAATCCAGGCTCTCTCTCTCTTTAAGTTTTGGGACTTTGGGCAAATTTTGGAACCTCCCTAATGCTCATTTCCTAATCTATAAAATTGGGCTACTTAGTGCCTACTTATTGGTTTACTGTAAGGATGAAATGATGGAATGAATGGCAAGCATTTAGCAGAGAGCTTGGCATGAAGGAAAGGCTCAAAATAAATGTTCACAGTGAGCATGTTTCTGAGGTGCTCCTTTCATATGCTTCCTGGAATCCATCCTGGCTTTATAACCCTATGCAGGTTAAAAAGCTTTATAAACCTTTGTAGTTCCTAGAACCCTTATTCTCAAGGGACTCCTCAGCTTGGTTGATTCCACTCTGTACCCCTTCTCAGTCTCACCCACTGTACCACATGGGAGGCACAGACTCGGATATGTTCTCTAGATCTCAGGAATGAACGCTCCTGATCAGCGCTTTGTGAGCAGAAGCCTTTACAGTAACATTGGAGAGGTACTGAGATTTCTCTGACCCAGATCTCTCTCTACCAAGCTTCTCCTAGCTAGTTAAAGAAGTGGAGTTTTGTGTCCTAAGTAAGTTAAAACAATAAGGAGTAATTTTGTTTGATTACAAATTATAAGTGTGATTGGGATGATGGAAAAATTTTGATAATGATTGGTTGTGATGGTAGCACAACACTGTGAACGTAATGTGGAGCACTGAGTTAGATATTTGAATGTGGTTAAAAGGGGAAATTTTTAGGTTGTGTATATGGTACTAGAATAAAAAACAAAATAAAAATCCATTTTTTGGAATTGTACAACATAACAGTGAAAACTAAGTTAAATCATGGACTCTAGTTAATAGTTTAATTAGAAAAATATGCTTTCATCAATTGTAACAATTGTTCCACACCAATACAAGGTGCTAATAATAGGGTAGTTCATGTTATTATGAGTTATTGTTCTGTAACCCACAACTTCTCTAATAAAAAACTTATAAATGCATTTTAGTTTTACATCGTTAAGAGTTATAAACATAAGGAGGCTATACATGGCTTTATGTGTGTTCTTATTTGAGTAACATTATCATAAAAAATATAATTTAACTGAATGCTGATGGCTTGTAATAGTTTCGTTCCTTGGGTCTATGTATAATGCAAGTTGAAAAAACACTGCTTTAAAGAACTAAAGTCATACATTTTGAAACTTGTATGAAATGTATAACAGGCTAGTATTCATTATATTAGTGTTTATCTAAATGCCTTGTTAGATTGAAACATTTTTAGCAGAAATGGAATTATATTCATTTTTGTATCATTGAGCTTTTCATGTAACAAGTTCTTAATAAATATCCCAATTGTGAAACAAAACTTAGCGAGCATCTGCCACACAGGGAACATT
Organism: Myrmecophaga tridactyla; assembly: GCA_004026745.1. Lineage (NCBI taxonomy): Eukaryota > Metazoa > Chordata > Mammalia > Pilosa > Myrmecophagidae > Myrmecophaga > Myrmecophaga tridactyla. Next base: position 25,424 of record PVIY010025255.1, read on the forward strand.
CTATAAGGATTTGTGAGGAGCCACAATGATAGGTAAGATGCAGCTTGTGGTCCAGCAAGACACATGAACAGCCAACCACAATGCTCAGCATGAGGGGAGAGTGCTTGGGGCAATAGCAAGTGAAAACTAAATGCTGGAGGTTCAGAGAAGGAGCATGTGCTTCCAGCTAGAGACCTCAGCACAACTTTATGGAAAAATGGGATTTGAGCTGGGACTTGAAAGAGATGTAAGATTTGGACATTTTGAGATGGTGCAGGAAGGCTTTGTAGGCAGTCATAATAGCTTGACCAGAGGTCAGAAAGCGCAAAGCACACATGGGACATCACCAGGAATTTGATTTGATAGTAGGAGATCAAGCCACCAGGGTAGATTGAGATCTAATTCAAAAAGAGTTTGAGGGCCAGGCTATGGAGAGCCATTCATGGAACACTGCTGAGTAAGTGAACAATGTGAATAAATTATTCTGTAGTTCCCATTTTTCACAGAGCAGAGAACAAAATGTAATCCAGAACTACCAAGATTTGAAGGATGTGATAAAATGGGAGTGCAGAGGATTTTCAGGGGTCCACTGCAAAGGCCAGAGTGAGAACTTCTCAGGAACTATGGCCTCCATGGCACTTCAAGCTGAAGCCATACAATGTAGCCTTTGGTCCTCTACATTAATGTGCTGTTTATTACTCAGGTCATCGACATCAAGTTATTTATGAGCACTGAGTGCTTCAAGTTCCAGTTAGCTGATGATCAAGACTCTATTTAGTCCTTGCTTTCAAAAAGATTTCAAGATAATAGGAAGAAAAAGAAAATAATTCAAATACTATTATTGAAAGCTTTCGCCCAATAAAAAAATGACTGATGAGAAATGGAGTTGTCTGAGTGAGTGGAGGATGAGAAGCTAGTAAGGAGGCTAATTCAGCCCTCTATGAGAGGAACAGTAAGGTACTAAATGTGAAGGCCCACAGTGGGAATGAAAAGAAGGGAAGATGGGAGGTTACACTTGTAGAATTAATAAACAGGGCTTGTCATATCATTGCATAGTATGAGAGCAAGAAGGAAGAGTCCAAGATGACCTTACATCTAGGGAGATTAATGAGGTGATGTTGTCATTACTGTAGGATCAAGAGCATGTTGGGGAATGGGAATTTGATTTATCAGTGTGAGCAGATTATAGGTATCTTCATTCCATGGTTTGCCCAAGGGCAGAAATTGTGTGCTGTTCACCTGAGTAGTCCCAGGGTCCAACACAACACTTAATATTGAGAAATTGCTCGAGATGTTGTGGAACTGAACCGGCTTATTGAAGTGCTCAGCTCATGGGTATTTTGGGCTGGTGCTAGGGAGAAGGGCAGATCTTCTGAGAGTTGAGAAAGGGAGAGGAAGAGTATGAAGCAAAAAGGCAGAAAACAGCACCTTACATAGAAGATACCTACACTGAAGAGTGGGAGAAGGAAGAAAGACCCATGAAGGAAACTGAGACAGATCCTCCTAAAAGAGAGGAGAACTGAAAAATATATATATATATATATAGTAGATCCCAGAAACAGTGAGGGAAAAGAACTTCAAGAATGAAAGGTAAGAAATATTTTTTAAACAGGATACCAAAAGCACTAGCCATTAAGGAGAAGAATGAACAATTTAAGATTAAGAACATCTGTACTTCAAGCGTAACCATAGAGAGTAAAGGTAAGCCACAGAGTTGAGAAGATATTAACATATATAATTGACACTGGACATGGCTAAGAATATATGAAGAACTCCTACCAATAAGTAAGAAAAAAATAAGGAAATACAGAGGAAAAGTAGGCAAGAGACTTGAAAAGGTATTTCATAAAAAGAGGGCACCTAAAGTTTAAAAATGTGTGAAAATTTTTTCAATTAGTAATCACAGAAAAGCAAATTGAAAACACATCAGCGATTATGGCTGTAATTAATAAGATGGACTAGGCCAAGTTTTGGTGAGGATGTAGTGCCATGGAAACTGATACATTGTTGACGGGAGTATAAATTAAGACAAAACTTTGGAGAGCAATTTGACATTGTCTAATAAAGTGGAAGACATATGTATCCTGTAACTCAGTAATTCCATTCTTAGGATATCCCAAAAATAAATATGTGCCCACACATCAAGACATATACAAGAGTGTTTATAGCAGCACTATTCATACTGGCTCCATCTGGAAACAACCCAAAAGGCCATCAACTGCAAAATGGATAAGTGAATTATGGTATATAGTGTGGAACGCCAGAAGAGTAATAAAAATGAATTGATTACAGCTAAATCCAAGAAAACAGATAAATCTCACAAATGTCTCATTGAAGTAACAAAGCCTGATATAAAAGAATATATATTGCATATATCGTGTTGAAAAACAGCAAAACTATTTAGGGAAGTACACTCATGGTAAAAGCATAAAGAAGAACAAGTAAATGATTGTCATAAAATTCAGGGTAGTGCTTGCCTTCAGGAGGTATGGATTGAGATGAGAAGGGTAATCGTCTACTCTTGGCAGGGTGTTAGTGTTTTATTTCTTGGCTTGGGTCATGATTACATGAATGGATAATAATTCATAAGGTTGTATTGTTATGTGGCATGCCCGTTTTGTTGTATGCCTATTTTATTTCACAGTACAAAAAAGCTTTTTTTTTTTTAAAGAAGGAGGAGGTAAAAAAATCGAGAGTATTTCAGTATGGAGTTTAGGTAGATATTAGCATGGAGAAGACTCTTTTGGCTTTGGTAACTAGTGGGACACTCATTAACCATCAAGGGAGAAGTTTCACTAAAACAGTGAGGGTAGAAGCCACATTTTAAGGGTTAGGAAAGAAAGGGGTCTTTAAGGAAATGGTGACAGTAAAAACTTACAAGAAGTTTTCTGATGAAAGGAAGTAGAAAAATGGGGAAGTAGCTTGATTGAATAGGGAGCTTAATTTGTTACTCCTTTATTTCTAAAGCTGTGAGAGTCTTCAATAAAAGACAATACGGAGAGATTGAAAAATGAAAATGATAGAGAAGATCGTTGACGGGTGAGGTTTAGGGTTAAAAACCACAAGTAGGTGCAGGTGGGCCACAGTGGCTCAGCAGGTAGAGTCCTTACCTGCTCTGCTGGAGACCCGAGTTCGATTCCTGGTTCCTGCCCATGCCAGAAAAAAAAACAAAAAACCACAGGTGGTAGGACTGGGTGTCACAGGGAGGTGGTTACTTCTTCAGAGATGAACGTAAAGGAGGATGGTAAAGTGGGGATCCAAGAGAGCAAGTGAAGCAGAACATACCCTTTTGCTCAATGACACAAAAGGTGAGAGGTGCCGAAATATTCCGCGGTCTTGGAAAAGGGAGCAATGCCCTACGCAGACCCCAGAGTTGGCGGGTAACTATCCAGGACCAACTAAAGTTGGATAGCAAGGATCTGGGTAAGAGCAATCAGCAGGGATGTGTGGATTCTCTGGCAAACATAATAGCTGAAGAATAAGCGTGAAATGGCAGCTCTGTTTATAATGGTCTGCAATTGATGAATATTGCTGGAGATATATTTGCAGGGAGAACTTTAAAAAGCTGAAGAGGTCAGAAAATGAGGTATCCCTGTTTTTCTCAATAAAATAACAGGCAAGATTATTTGCTGAGAAAGAATGGATTGAGAAGACATCCTTAAAATAAATATTTTTGGGCGGCTGCCGTGGCTCAGCAGGCAGAGCTCTGACCTGCCGTGCTGGAGGTCTGGAGTTCGATCCCTGGTGCCTCCTGCCCATATGCAAATTAAAAAATAATAATAATGAAATAAATAAATAAATATTTTTAATGAGATATCTTCACACACATACAGTCCACCCAAAGTATACAGTCAGTGGTTCACAATATCATCACATAGTTGTGTATTCATCACTATGATCATTTTTAGATCACTTGCATTTGCATCACTCCAGAAAAAGAAATAAAAAGAAAAAAAACTCATACATTCCATACCCTTTACCCTTCCCTCTCATTGACCACTAGTATTTCAATCTACTTTTAATTTACTTCACCCCTCATCCCCCTTATTATTTACTTATTTTTTATCCTTATTTTTTTACTCATCCATCCATACAATGGATAAAGGGAGGATCAGGCACAAGGTTTTCAAAATCACACAGTCAAATTGTAGAAGCTGTATAGTTATACACTTGTCTTCAAGAATCTAGGCTACTGGAACACAGTTAAACATTTTCAGGTACTTCACAAACTAAAAAGGGATATCTATATAATGCGTAAATAACCTCCAGGATAAACTCACGACTCTGTTTACACTCAGATTCTGATTGAATATTCTGGCTGCCTGGATTGTTGTATTGAAAAGGACCTTGAGGCCATTTCAAGACTCAGACAGAAGGAATGCCATAATAGATAAACAATATTTTCCTACAGGAGGAGGGAAGAATAACAAGCATGTCATATATTTGTGATGTCTGTTCAAAGTATGGCAGGAGTTCAGATGTAAAAGAAAACCAATTGAGGTAAGAGCCAGAAATTCAGAGAGAAGGTGACTAGCTCAAGATTAACTGCATGCATACAGTAAATATTAATCACCAAGTTGATTTTCTTTTCTAACTAGGCTTTATATCTTCCTTACCTCATCTCTTTTCAATTAATTGTCACCATGAATCCAAATCCCTTTCCACTTCAAATGTGGCCTAAAGTATTCCTTGGTTAGCATTTTTTGAGGCTTACCCAACCAAAGACTGTGCAGTAGAAATCTGTACAGGAACCTCCATCCACACTTAAGGAATTCCAAGCTGTTCTTGCACTAGACCACTGGACCCTTAGGGATGTTCCCTGAGTTTTGTATAAGGGAAAGAAAATTGAATTTTTTACAGAAGGAACATTTTTTTTTTTTTTTAACATGGGCAGGCTCTGGGAATCGAACCTGGGTCCTCTGGCATGGCAGGCGAGCATTCTTGCCTGCTGAGCCACCGTGGCCCACCCAGAAGGAATATTTTTAATAGCTGTAGACTTCGATTCACCAGAGGAGAAAGATGGGCTTGGTTATAACTCCATTTTATAACACACACATATTCCTTCAATTAATGCTCCTGATACCCCTATGAATCAGACATTATCACCACCAGTTTATCTTTTCTCCTACTTTCATTTATTCAATAAATTACAAAGGAAGGGTGATGCAACTGTGGCTCAGTGCAGAGTTCTCGCCTGCCATGCTGGAGATCCGGGTTCGATTTCTGGTGCCTGCCCATGCAAAAAAAAAAAAAAAAATACAAGAGAAATACATACTCCCTGTAGCAGAGCACAGAGGTATGCATAGTATAAATTGTAAATCCCATTCTCAACACACCACACTTCTCTCACCTTTTCTGACTTTATTGATAAATACCACCACTGTGGGATTAAAACACTTGTCAAAGGTGGTGCAGTAAGTGGTATTACGGTCATGAAATCCAGGTCCATCTAAAGGCATTTTTTTTCATCTAAAGACATTATAATCCCTGTTTTTTGTCATTTATTTGTTTGTTTCTGACCTTTTTAGTTAAGAAGTTGTAGGTCACAGAAAATCATGCATGAAATACAGACTTCCCATTTACCACTCTATTATTAATACCTTGCATTCATGTGGTATATTTGTTACAACTGATGAAATAATCTTATTATAATTGTACTATTAAATATAGTCTGTGGTTTAATATTAGGGTACACTGTGTTTACAGTCCTACATTTTGTTTTGTTTTTTACTTTTTTAATTGAATAGTATAACATATATACAATGCAAAGAAATTAAAAAGCAGTAATTTTCAAAGCACTCTTCAACAAGTGGATACGGGACAGATCCCAGAGTTTGTCATGGGCTACCATATGATCCTCTCATATTTTCCCTTCTAGCTGCTCCAGAACATAGGAAGCTAGAGGGCTTAAATACTTTTTTATCATCACAACCGACTTTTTTTCCTTCTTTTTTTTTTTTGTGAAAAATAACGTACATACAAAAAAGCAATAAATTTCCAAGTACAGCATCACAATTAGTTGTAGAACATATTTCAGACTTTGACATGGGTTGCAATTTCACAATTTTAGGCTTTTACTTCTAGCTGCTTTAAAATAGTGGAGACAAAAATAAATATAAATTTAAGGATTCAACATTCGTATTCATTTATCAAGTCCTATCTTCTATGTATAACTCCACCATCACCTTTGGTCTTTCCCTACCTCTCTTTGGGGTTGTTGGATATGGCAATTCTAAGTTTTTTTATATTGAAAGGGTCTGTCACTAATATGGAATAAGGAGATGGAACTATCTGATGAGCTGGAGAGGCTGGGTTAAGTTTCAGGACTTATCTGGCCTAGGAACCCATCTGGAGGTTGTAGGTTTCTGGAAAGTTACTCTAGTGCGTGGAACCCTTGTGGAATCTTATAAATTGCCCTAAGTGTTCTTTAGGATTGGCTGGAATGGTCCTGGCTGGGTGTTGGCAGGTTATGATAGGTAGCAAGGTCTAATTGAAGCTTGTGTAAGAGCAATCTTCAGAGTAGCTTCTTGACTCTATTTGAACTCTCTCTACCACTGATACTTTATTATTTACACTTCTTTTCCCCCTTTTGGTCAGGATGGAATTGTTGATCCCATGATGCCAGGTCTGGATCCATCCCTGAGAGTCATCTTCCACATCGTCAGGGAGACTTTCACCCCTGGGGTGGGCAATGATTTCACTTGCAGAATTAGTCCTACACTTTTTTTTTTAAAGTTTTTATTCTAGTAACATATATACAACCTAAACTTTTCCTTTTTAACCATGTTCAAATATATAATTCAGTGCTGTTAATTGCATTCACAATGTTTTGCTACCATCACCATCATCTATTACCAAAACTTTTCCATCACTCCTGTAGTGGTTTGAAACTGTAGGTACCCAAAGAAAACATATTCTTAAATCTAATCCATTCCTGTGGTTGTGAGTCCATTGTGAGTAGGACTTTCAAAAATATATTTTTTTAATGAGAGATCTTAACACATATGCAGTCCAACCATATTATACAATCAATGGCACACGAAGTAGGGCCTTTTGATGAGGTCAAGGTAAAGTACATTCCACCTCAATCAGAATAGTCTTCATCCCATTAATGGAGTCCTTTATAAAAGAATGAAATTCACACACAAAGAGATAAAGCCATGGAGGCTGAAATCCACAAAACCTGGAAGAGAAGGGAGAGACCAGCAGATGCCATCATGTACCTTGCCATGTGGCAGAGGAATCAAGGATCATTGACAGCCAATCTTCAGGGAGAAAGCATCACCTTGATGATCACCTTGATGATTCCTTGATTTGGACATTTTTCCAGTCTTAAAATGATGAGCAAATAAATTACTAGTGCTTAACCTGGCCCATTTTATATTTGCCTTGAGCAGTCTAGGAAATTAAAAACAAACCCAAATAGAAGCTCTGTGCAATTTAAGTATTAGCTTCCCATTCCATATTCCCACCCCAGCCTCTGGTAACCTATATTCTATCTGGCTCTATTAATTTGCTTATTCTAATTGTTTCATACCAGTGAGATCACATAATGTTTGTACCTTTGTAAAATTATGGAATCCTTCATGAACTCGCACGTCATCCATGTGCAGCATCCATGCTAATCTTCCCAGTATTGTTCCAATTTTAGTATAAGTGCTGCTGAAGTGAGCACTCTGTTCAATTGCTTTATTTATATATCATTGCAATAAACAGGAAAGATCATCATCAGAGATCGTGCAGACTACTTTTTATCCATTGTTAATTAAACAGAAAGATGAGGGAATGCCAAGAAAATATAAGCTGCTGTGAATAAAGAACATTTTATCAAGACAGGTTGACCATTCTAACCCCTGTGTAAGGACCTGGATTTGCTTGTAAAAGCAAGTGAGATGCAGAATTGAATTCTGCCCCAACCAAAGATGGTATAATAGGGACACGATTTATCCTCCCACCTGAGAAAAACGTAAAAGCCAGCTGGAATACATGCCATTTTAAATATTGTTAAATGTGCAATTCATTGGCATTAATTGCATTTACAGTATTAAAGCTCATAAATAGGAATATAAACTATGCAACACTCAACGAGATAAAGTTCACAATGTCCAGTGTGAAATTACCCAACATGAAAAGAAACATAAATACATGAGCAGGAAATAAATCAAGCAATTAAAACCAAAATACAAATGGCATAGATGGTATGATATATAGATAAAGACATTGAAAGAGTTGTTGCAAATGTATACATAGGCTTAAGAAGCTACAAGAAATATTGAGGATGTTAAGTAAAGACATTGAGAATATTTAAAAAATACCCAAATCAAACTTCTGGATATAAAAGCTGCAATGTCTGAGACAAAAAAAATGGATGTAACTAAAAACAGATTAGACATTTCAGAAGAAAAGTTTAGGGAACTTGAAGATGTAACAATATAAACTCTCTAAAATACAATACCAGAACAAGACTAAAAGAACATCAGTGAATTGTGAGACAAATTCCAGTTTCATAGTAAGCATGTAATTGGAGTCCCTGAAGGAGAGGTGGGAGGAAATATGAAAAAATATTAGAAGAAAGAATGGCAGAAAATTCTCTAAAATTGGAAAAACTATAAACCCACAGATCTAATAAGTGCAGCGAAACCAAGCCCAGGAGACAATACAATACAGAAATGCGGATGTACACAAAGAAATAAAGAGCACTCTAAATGGTAACAATATAAGTAATATTATAAGTAAATATAATGATGATTCAAATTATATAAATGCCTTAAAATAGTTTACTGTTTAAAACACAAATAATAACTATGTATTGTGTTTACAACATAAGTAGAAGTAAAATGTACATGAACAATAGCACATGGGAGAGATTGAAGAAATATAAGTACCTGTTTTAAATTCTTATATTCAACAAGAAGTGGTATAACAGCACTGAAGGTAAAGTATAATAATTAAAGGTGCATACTATAAGCCCTAGAAAATCCACTAAAATATTACAATGAAGAATTATACTTAATGATTCAATAAAATACAATCATAAAATTCAATTAATATATTTATTTTATTTGTTTTTTTATATATTTTTCTTTTCTTCCTCTTCCTCTTTCTTTGCAGAAGAAATGGAATTGTCCTCATATAAATTATGGTGGTGAATGCATAACTATGTGATTATACAGGGTACCATTGGTTACTTAGGATGGATTTTATGTAAATAAAACTGTTTTAAAAATAAACAGAAGGATACAAGTGCTGGAGAAAATGTAGAGAGAGGGATGTACCTTTCACTGTTAGTAGGAACTGGAATGGTGCAGCCCCTCTGGAAGGCAGTGTGGTGGCTCCACAGGAGGCGAGGCATAGGGTTGCCATATGATCCTGCAACCCCGTTATTAGGTACATACTTAGAAGAACTGAAAGTGGGTACACGATTGAACAATTGCACACAAGTGTTTATGGCAGTAGTGTTCGTGATGTCCAATGGATGGAGGTGACCTAAGGGTTCGTGATGAATGGAAGGCTGAACTGTGGTGTATACACACAATGGAATATTGAGTGTCTGCAAGAAGGAATGAAGTTGTGAGGCATGTAACTAATTAAGTCAATCTTGAGGACAATTGAAATAAACCAGAAGTGAAAAAACAAACATTATAACACCTCACTAACATGGGTTAACTATAATGTGCAAACTCTGAAAATAGAATCCGAGAACATAAATTACAAAGGGAAGGCTTACTGTAAAGTTTCCTAGATTGTAAGGTCTTACAGCAGCCACATCTGTTCTGGAGTTGTAAGAGTTATTTCTAAATTCCGAGATGCTGAGCTCTTTGTGTATAACCTGGTAATTTCTTGGAATTTCAGATATCTGTTTGACACCTGAGACTCACAGCTAGAGTTCTGCAGCTATGAAAGTCAACATTATCCAATACAACAACTTCAATTAGAGATATGAATGAAACAGATGAAACAGATTTGGTTAGGACTAAGGTAAATCAGACTAAAGGGTAAAGGATGATATTGACTGTGCTTTAAAACTTCAATTTCTGTGTGAGAACAAGAAAGAGATGTTTATTTGGGACAAAACATTTTCTATAACACATTATCTAATTGAACTTGTATGGTCAGTTTATTTGAACACCTTAATAACTTGGAACCTTGAATAAGGAGTAAGATCTTGTTCATTTGTACAGGTTAGTATGATGCCCTGATGCATCCCAGACTAATCTGGGCAGAGAATAGAAAGGTATTTGCAACCCCCCCTTGAGGGACTGGGGGAAAATGTGGAAATATTAAACTTCCTCACCTGGGAAATTCCTGATAGTCTCACAAACAGTGGGGACAACCAATTCAATAGACTGAGCCCTTGATCTTCGGGCTTGCCCTTATGAAACTTATTCCTACGAAAAGGAAGCTGAGACAAAGGTGCCTAACAGCCACCTCCAGATAACTTCTTTTGTTGCTCAGATGTGGCCTATCTCTCTAAGCCAACACTGCAGGTAAATTTACTGCACCCTGCCAGGGTATAAATTTCCCTGGCAACATGGAACATGTCTCCTGGGGATGAGCCTGGACCCAGGAGCATGGGATTGAGAAAGCCTTCTTGACCCAAGCGGGAAGAGAAATGAAACAAAATAAAGTTTTAGTGCCAGAGAGATTTCAAATAGAGTTGAGAGGTCATTCTGGAGGTTATTCTTATGCATTATGTAGATATTCCACTTTAGCTTTTAGTGTATTAGAATAGCTAGAAAGAAATACCTGAAATTGTTGAAGTATAATCCAGTAGCCTTGATTCTTGAAGACAATTGTATAACTATATTACTTTTACAGTGTGACTGTACAGTTGTGAAAACCTTATGGCTGGCAGTCCCTTTATCCAGTGTATGGAAAGACAAGTAAAAAAAATAAGGACAAAAAATAAATAAATAATGGGGGGATAAAGAGTTGGGGATGTTCTGCTTTTCATTTTTACTTTTAATTTTATTGTTATTTTTATTTTTTTGGAGTAATGAAAATGTTCAAAAATAGATTGCGGTGATGAGTGCCCAACCAAATGATGATACTATGAACTATTACTTGTACACTTTGGCTGATTATATGGTATAGGGATTTTTTATTTTTTATTTTTTTTAAAATACCAAAAAAACACCAAACAACACAAACATTCTTAACTTTTGATCATTCCATTCTATGTATATAATCAGTAATTCACAATATCATCACATAGTTGCATATTCATCATCATGATCATTTCTTGGAACATTTGCATCTATTCAGAAAAAGAAATAAAAAGAAAACAGAAAAAAATTCATACATACCATATCCCTTACCCCTGCCTTTCATTGATCACTAGCATTTCAATCTAAATTTATTTTAACATTTGTTCCCCCTATTATTTATTTTTATTCCATATGTTTTACTTGTCTGTTGATAAGGTAGATAAAAGGAGCATCAGACACAAGGTTTTCACAATCACACAGTCACATTGTGAAAGCTATATCATTATTCAATCATCTTCAAGAAACATGGCTACTGGAACACAGCTCTACATTTTCAGGCAGTTCCCTCCA
>PVIY010025256.1:0-36950 GCA_004026745.1 Myrmecophaga tridactyla
CTCTATTATCGTTTTATTTCTTTTTCTGATGTCTTTTTATTTCTTTTTCTAAATCGATGCAAATGTTCTAAGAAATGATGAATATGCAACTATGTGATAATATTAAGAATTACTGATTGTATATGTAGAATGGAATGATATCTTAATGTTCTTTTGTTAAGTTTTTTAATTAATAAAAAAAGTTTATAAAAAAAAAAACTGCCCCTTATCACTTGTCCCTCCCCCCAAGTTAGTTGCCCCTGGTTGTGCTGTTGTACTGTTGACTGTAACATGCATTTTTAGTTTTCCCCCTATATCCCTCTACTGTTGACTCTTTGTCTACTATTGAACCATTGAAATAGTTCATGTAGAACTTATTTATAATTGTAAATTTAATCAGTGGGATACATGGCACTATACATCCCCTTTCAGTCATATTCACCTTCAATATGGCAATGTTACTTAAAAACCCACTAATTTGTTGCCATCACCTCTATCTGCTCCCTTGCATTTAGATTCCACCTCTTTGGGTAGCCTTTTCTCCATCTAACTTTTGTGTAATTCTAGGTCTGCTATATTCTACAGTATCACCTCTGAGATTACCTTTACCAGAATCATAACTGTGAAATCATACAGAATCTGTCCTTTTGTGACTGACATTTCACTCAGCATTATATTTTCAAGGTTCATCCACATTTGTCATATGTTCTAGAACGTCATTTCTTCTTACTGCTGCATAATATTCCATCATATTTATATATCACATTTTGTTTATCCACTTGTCTGTTGATGGGCACTTAGGTTGTTTAATCTTTTGGCAATTGTGAACAGTGCTGCTGTGAACATTGGTGTGCAAATGTCTGTTCATGTCACTGTCCTTGGCTTTGGGTATATAGAGAATATTGGTATTGCTGGGTCATAGGGCAACTCAATATTTAGTTTTCTGAGAAATCACCAAACTGTCTTCCAGAGCAGCTGTACCATTATACATTCCCACCAATAGTGAATAAGTGTTTCTATTGCTCCACATCCTCTCCAACATTTGTAGTTGTCTGTTTGTTCAACAGCAGCCATTCTAATAGGTGTGAGGTGATATCTCTTTGTTGTCTTAATTTGCATTTCCCTTCTAGCTAATGAAAATGAGCATCTCTTCATGTGCTTTTTAGCTATCTGTATTTGTCCTTCAGGAAAGTGTCTATTCATATCTTCTGTCCATTTTATAATTGGGTTGTTTGTTCTTTTTTGTTGAGCTTTATAAGTTCTTTATGTACACAGAATATCAAGACTTTATCAGATATGTGGTTTCCAAATGTTTTCTCCCACTGAGTTGGCTGCTTCTTCACCTTTTTAACAAAGCTCTGTGAGGCGCAAAAGCTCTTGATCTTAAGGAGCTCCCATTTGCTTATTTTTTCTTTCACATTTTGTGCTTTAGATGTAAAGTTTAAGAAGCTACCTTCCTATTTATTAGATCTCGAAGGTGTTTCCCTGCATTTTCTTCTAGAAGTATTATGGTACTGACGCTTACATTTAGATAGTTAATCCATTTAAAAAATATTTTTATTGAGAAATCTTCACACACATACAGTTCATACATAGTGTACAATCAGTGGCTCCAATATCATCACATAGTTGTGTATTCATCACGATGATCATTTTTTAGAACATTTGCATCATTCCACAAAAAGAAATAAAAAGAAAAAAGAAAAAGTTCATACATACCATACCCCGTACTCCTCTGTCTCATTGACCACAGTATTTCCTTCTATCCAATTTATTTTATCCTTTGTCCCCCCATTATTTATTTAATTTTTATCCATTTAAAAAAAACTCATCTGTCCATACCCCGAATAAAAGGAGCATCAGACATGAGGTTTTCACATTCACACAGTCCCATTGTAAACGTTATATATATATATATTTTTTTTTTTTTTGCATGGGCAGGCACCTGGAATTGAACCTGGGTCTCGGGCATGGCAGGCGGGAAGTCTGCCTGCTGAGCCGCTGTGGCCCACCCCATTTTATCTTTATAGAAGTTTCAATAATTGAGGCTACTGGTATAGAGCTCAGCAGTTTCAGGTACTTCCCTCCAGCCACTCCAATACACCATAAACTAAAAAAAGATATCTGTATAATACATAAGAATAACCTCCAGGATAACCTTTTTTTTTTATATATAACATGGGCAGGCATCGGGAATTGAACTCGGGTCTCTGGCATGGCAGGTGAGAACTCTGCCAGTGAGCCATGGTGGCCTGCCCCAGGATAACCTTTTGACTCTGTTTGAAATCTCTCAGCCACTGAAACTTTATTTTTATTCTTTTTCCTCTTCCCCCCTTTTGTCAAGAAGCCTTTCTTAATCTCACGATGCCAGGTCCTGGCTCATCCATGGGAGTCCTGTTTCACATTGCCAGGGAGATTTACACCCCTGGGAGTCATGTTCCACATAGAAGGGAGGGCAGTGAGTTCACATGCTGAGTTGTCTTAGAGAGAGAGGCCACATAGGAGCAGCAAAAGAGGTTCTCTGAGGGTGACTCATAGGCCTAATTTTAAGTAGGCTTAGCGTGTCTTTGTAGGAATAAATTTCATAGGGGTGAACCCCAAGATCGATAGCTCAGCCTATTGATTTTGCTGTCCCTCCATAGTTCCCCCTTCCATTCCTCAGTTGTTGTACCCTTAGGCCACCTTCATCTATTGTAGATCAGTGTTATGGTGCCACCATAAACACCAGTGTGCAAATGTTCATTCCTGTCCCTACACTCAGTTCCTCCAGGTATATAGTGAGCAACGGGGTCTCAGGATCATATGGCAACCCCACCCCTCGCTTCCTGTGGAGCTACCACACTACCCTCCAAGGGGCTTCACCTCTCATTTTCCCTACTGACAATGAATAGGTACATCTCTTTCTCTGCATTTTCTCTAGCACTTATTTCTCTCTGTTCATTTTTAAACAGTTTTACTCACACATCATACAATCCAACCTAAGGGTATAGACATGCCTTCGCCTCCATAATCCATATGAAGATATTTCCTTTTCTTCCACAAGGAATTCGTATCTCTTCCCCCACCCACATGCTCTCTGCTTGTTGACATTTAGTTTTGGCATAATGCCTTTGTTACATTCAGTGGAAGTATATTACGATGTTACCGTTGACTGTAGGCCCTAGCTTGCATTGATTGTATTTTTTCCTGTATACCATCTATTTACAACACCCTGCAATATTGACATTCATCTTTAATCTATTTTGAATTAATTATTGTATAAGGTGTAAGGTAGGGATCCTCTTTCATTCTGTTGGCTATTGATAGCCAATTCTCCCATGCCCATTTATTGAAAAGACTATTTTGTCCAAGTTCAGTGGATTTGGGGGCCTTATTGAAGACCATATATTTGGTGGTCTATCTCTGCACTCTTGATTCTAGTCGGTTGGTCAGTATTTCTGTCTTTGTACCAGTACCATGCTGTTTGGACCACTGTGGCTCTAAATTATGCTTTAAAGACAGGAAATGATAGTCCTCCCACTTTGCTGCTCTTTTTTTAGTTTATCTTTAGCTTTTCGATGTCTCTTTCCCTTCCACATAAATTTGATACCAACTTTTCCAAGTCTTCAAAGTAGGTTCTTTGGATTTTGACTGGTATTGCATTGAATCTGCAGATTAGTTTGACCTGTTAACTACATCCAAACTTCCTATCCAAGAGCATGGAATATCTTTCCATCTGTTTCGGTGATTTTTATTTCTTTTAGCAATTTTTTGTATTTTTCTGCATACCAATCTTTGACATCCCTGGTTAGACTTATTTATAGTTACTTGATTCTTTTGGTCACAATTTTGAATAGAATTTTTTCCTTAATTGTCTCCTGAGATAGGTCATTGTTTGTGGATGGAAACATTACTGATTTTCGTACATTAATCTTGTATCCCACCTATATTAGCTTGTTAGCCTGACAGAATGTAATATACTAGAAATGGAATGGCTTTTAAAAAGGATATTTATTATGTTACAAGTTTACAGTTCTAAGGAAGTAAGAGTGTCCAAATTAAGGTACCACTAAGAGGTTACCTGCATTCAAGAAAGACTGATGCTGTCCAGAACATGTCTGTCAGCTGGGAAGGCATGTGGCTGGCGTATGCTGGTTCTCATTTCCAGTTTGTTGCTTCCAGCTTCTGATGCCAGTAGTTTCCTCTCTAAGCATCTGTGAGCCTTCACTCAGTTCCTCTTGGACACAACTCTGGGTTTGGGCTTGCCTAGCACTTCATGGAAAGGCACATGACAACATTTGCTGGGCTATGCATCTCCGAACATCTGGGTCTCATGTTGGCTCTGTCAGCTCTGAAGCAACTGTTTTCCAAGCGTCTGCATCTGCTCACATCTCTGTTGTTTCTGAACTTTCTCCAAAATACTTCCTCTTTTAAAGGGGTTCCAGTAAACAAATCAAGACCCACCTTGAATGGGTGGAGTCACATCTCATCTAATTAAAATTTCACACTCACAATTGGGCCTATCAAACCAGCATACCAGCACTTTGCTGAATTTGTTAATTAGCTCAAGTAGCTTTGCTGTAGATTTCTCAGGGTTTTCTAAGTATAGGATCATGTTGTCTGCAAATAATGAAAGTTTTACTTCTTCCTTTCCTATTTGGATAGGAATTTTATTTCTGTCTGCTTACTCCAGCTAGGACTCCTAGTACAATGTTGAACACTAGTCATGACAATGGGCATTCTTGTCTCGTTCCTAATCTTAGGGGGAATGCTTTCAGTCTCCCATCTTTAAGTATGATGCTGGCTATGGGTTTTTCATATATGCCTGATATTGAGAAAGTTTCCTTTGAAACTTTTTGAAGTGTTTTGTCAGGAAAGGATCCTGGATTTTGTTGAATGCTTTTTCAGCATCAGTCAATATGATCATGTGATTTTTCCCTTTTGATTTGTTAATATGCTGTATTACATTGATTTTTTTGTGTTGAATCACCCTTGCATTCCTGACCAACCCCACTTGGTCATGATTTATAATTTTTCTAATGTGTCTGGATTTGATTTGCTAGTATTTTATTAAGAATTTTTGTGTCTGTGTTCATTAAGGATATTGGTCTGTAGTTTTCCTTTCTTGTAGCATCTTTATCTGGTTTTTGGTATTAAAGTGATGTTAGCTTCATAAAATAAGCTAGATAGGATTCCTTTTTCCTTAATTTTTTTTTGGAAGAATTTGAGCAGGATTGGTGTTGGTTCTTTTTGGAATGTTTTGATAAAATTCACCTGTGAAGCCATCTGGTCCTGGGCTTGTAAATAGTTTGTAGAAACCTTCTATTTCTTTCTTTCTTTTTTTAAATTTTATTTTTTTAAATACCAAAAAACACCAAACAAATGCAAACATTACTATTTTGATCACTTCGTTCTACATATATAATCAGTAATTCACAATATCATCACATAGTTGCATATTCATCATCATGACTGTTTCTTGGAACATTTGCATCTATTCAGAAAAAGAAATAAAATGAAAACAGAAAAAAAATACATACCATACCCCTTACCCCTCCCTTTCTTTGATCACTAACATTTCAACCTAAATTTATTTTAACATTTGTTCCCCCTATTATTTAGTTTTATTCCATATGTTCTACTCATCTGTTGACAAGGTAGATAAAAGGAGCATCAGACACAAGGTATTCACAATCACACAGTCACACTGTGAAAGCTACATCATTATTCAATCATCCTCAAGAAACATGGCTACTGGAACACAGCTCTACATTTTCAGGCAGTTCCCTCCAGCCTCTCCATTACATCTTGAATAACAAGGTGATATCTACTTAATGCCTAAGAATAACCTCCAGGATAACCTCTCGGCTCTGCTTGGAATCTCTCAGCCATTGAGCCTTCTATTTCTTGAGTCAGTATAGGTAATTCATGTGTTTCTAGGACTTTGTCCATTTAATCTAATTGTCTAGTTTGTTGGCATATAGATATTCATAGTATTCTCTTTTGATTTTTTAAAATTTCTTCGTGATCCATGGTAATGACTCTCTTCTCATTTCTGACTTTGTTTAGTTGCATCTGTGCTAGTTTGAAAGTATTATGCACCCAAGAAAAACCATGTTTTGATCCTGATCCAATCTTGCAGGGGCAGCTGTTTCTTTTAATCCTAAATTCAATATTCTAGGTGGAAACTTTTGATTAGATTATCTCCACAGAGATGTGGCATGCCAGATTGTGAGTGTGATTTTTTTTTTATTAGATGGAGATGTGACTCCAACCCATTAAGGTGGGGTTTGATTAGTTTACTGGGATCCTTTAAAAGGGAGAAATGGGTGCATGGGTGGTTCAGTGGTAGAATGCTCACCTTCCTTGTGGGAGATCTGGGTTTGATTCCTGGACTATGCACCTAAAAAAAAAAGAGGAAGCATTTTGGAGAGAGTTAGAAATGACAAAACCCTCAGAGCAGACAGAGTGAATAGATGTAGATGTCTGTCAAATTAGTGGCTTCAGAGAAGAGACATGATGTTTGGAGATGCTTGGAGACCAGCAGCCGTTGCCATGCACTTTCCCATGAGACGTTAAACAAGCAAGAACCTTGAGACAGCAAAGGGAAGCCAAGAGATGAAAGCCAGCCCCAACGAAGAAAAGTGAGGAACACCCACAAGAAAAGAGGCTGAAATCAATGGAGCCTAGGAGCAAGGGACCAGCAGATGCCAGCTATGTGATTTCCCAGCTGACGGAGCTGCTCCAAAACCCATCAGCCTTCCTTGAATTAAGGTATCCTTCCCTAAATGCCTTAGTTTGGACATACTTATAGGCTTAGAACTGTAAACTTGTAACTTGTTAAATTCCCCTTTTTAAAAGCCATTCCAGTTCTGGTAGCTTTTAAATTAACACAACATCCTCTTTTTTTTCTTAGTTAGTTTAGGTAGAGATCCATCAATTTTACTGATTTTCTTCAAAGAACCAACTTTTGATTTTGTTGATTCTTTCTATTTTATTGGTCTCCAGTTTGTTTATTTTAATCTTTGCATTTTTCTTCCTTTATTTGCTTCGTGGTTACTTTGGTGTTTTTTCTCTAAATTCTCCAGCTGAGAAGTTAAATTCTTAAGTTTTCCTTATTCTTGTTTTTAATACAGGCACTTAGGGCAATATATTTCATTCTCAGCACTGCCTTTACCACATCACATAAGTTTTGACATGTTGTATTCTCTTTATCATTCACACTTAGATATTTATCAATTTCTCTAGTGTTTTCTTTTTTATTTCTTTTTCTGGAGTGATGCAAACGTTAAAAAAAAATAATCATGGTGATGAATCAGTCTTGTTGAACATTCTGTACTCCTTCAGCACCAAATGCCTAATCTCTACCCTTTTTCTATCTCCTGATAACCTATGTCCTTAACTTTAACTCTCAAAGTTTACTCATTAATGTTAATTCATATTAGTGAGACCATAGAGTATTTGTCCTTTTGTTTCTGACTAATTAAGAATAGTGTCCTCAAGTTTCATCCATGTTGTTACATGCTTCATGACTTTATTCTTTCTTAAAGCTTCATAATATTCAATTGCATATATATACCACATCTTGTTTAGCCACTTATCCATTCGTGGACTTTTGAGCTATTTCCATCTCTTGACAATCATGAATAATGCTGCTATAAATATTGGTGTGAAAATGTCTGTTTGTATCCTTGCCTTCACTTCCTCCAAATATTTACCTAATAATGGAATTGCTGGACCATAGGCAATTCTGTAGTTAGCTTCCTGACTAACCATGATACTGCCTTCCAAAGCAGTTGCACCATTCTATATCCCCTCCAACAGTGAATGTGTGCCTCTTTTACTATATCCTCTCCAGCATTTCTTGTTTTCTGTTTTTTTTTTGGTAATGGCCATTCTAGTGGGTGTGAGATAATATCTCATTGTGGTTTGGATTTACATTTCTCTAACAGTCAGTGAAGTTGAACATCTTTTCATATGCCTTTTAGCCATTTGTATTTTCTCTTTTGAAAAGTATCTGTCCATGTCTTTTGCCCATTTTAAAATTGGGTTGTTAGTCTTTTTGTTGTTGAGTTGTAGAATCTATATATTCTGGATATTAAACTCTTATCTGATATGTGGTTTCCAAATATTGTTTCTCACTGTGTAGGCTGGTTTTTTACTTTCCTGACAAAGTTCTTTGATGCACAAAGTGTTTAATTTTGAGGAGATCCCATTTATTTATTTATTTCCTTTTTCACTGCTTGTGCTTTGGGTGTAAGGTCTAGGAAACCACCTCCTATCACAAGATTTATAAGATATTTCCCTACATTTTCTTCTAAAAGTTTTATGGTCTTAGCTCTAATGTATAGGCTTTTAATGCATTTTGAGTTAATTTCTGTTAGGGTGTGAGATATAGGTCCTCTTTCATTCTTTTGCATATAGATATCCAATTCTCCAAACACCATTAATTGAAGAGGCTGCTCTGCCCCAGGTGGGTTGGCTTGACCAGTTTTCCATAGATGAGAGGTTCTATTTCTGAAAACTCAATATGATGCCATTGGTCAGTATATCTATCTTTATACCAGTACCATGTTGTTTTGACCACTGTAGTTTTATAATGTGGTTTAAAGTTATGTAGTGTGAGACCTCCCACTTCATTTTTGTTTCTCAGCATATTTTGAGCTCTTTGGGGCACAGTGCCCTTCAAAATAAATTTGGTTATTGGTTTTTCTATTTCTGCAAAGTAAGTTGTTTGGATTTTAATTGGCATTGCATTGAATCTATAAATCAATTTGGGTAGAACTGACATCTTAACTACATTTGGTCTTCCAATCCGTGAACACTGTTTGCTTTTCCATTTATTTAGGTCTTCCATGATTTCTTTTAGTGATCAGTTTTCTGCATATAGATCTTCTGTGCCCTTGTTTAAATTTATTCCTAAATATATTAAAAATATTTTTATTGGTAAATCTTAACATACAAACATTCTTAATATACAAACATTCCATACATGGTGTACAGTCAGGTAGCTCACAATATCTTCACATAGTTGTATGTTCATCATCGTGATCATTTTTTGAACATTTGCATCACTCCAGAAAAAGAAAGAAAAAAGAAAAAAATGCATACATACCATACCCCTTACCCCTTCCTCTTACTAAAGACTTATAGTTTCCATCTCCCAACTTATTTTAACCTTTGTCCCTCCTATTATTTGTTTGTTTTTTTATCCATATTTTTTGCTCATCTATCCATATGCTAGATAAAAGGAGCATCAGATACAAGGTTTTCACAATCACATGGTCACATTATAAAAGCTATAACATTATACAATCATCTTCAAGAAACAAGGCTACTGGAACACAGCTTAATAGTTTCAGGTACTTCCCTCTAGCCATTCCAATACCCATAAACTAAAAGGGATATCTATATAATGTGTAAGAATAACCTCCAGAATAACCTCTTGACTCTGTTTGAAATTTCTCAACCACCAACACTTTATTTTTCTCATTTCTGTCTTCCCCCTTTTGGTCAAAAAGGTTTTCTCAATCCCTTGATGCCAGTCCCAGCTCATCCTGAGATTTCTGTCCCACATTGCAGGTAGATTTACACCCCTGGGAGTCATGTCCCACATAGTTGGGGAGGGCAGTGAATTAACTTGCCACATTGGCTTAGAGAGAGAGGCCACATCTGAGCAACAAAGACATTCTCTGGGGGTGACTCTTAGGCCTAATTTTATGTAGGCTTAGCTTATCCTTTGCAGGAATATTTGTCATAGGGGCAAACCCGAAGATTGAGGGTTTGGCCTATTGATTTGGTTGTCTCCACTGCTTGCGAGAATATCAGAAACTCTCCAAATGGGGAAGTTGAATATTTCTTCCTTTCTCCCCAGTGCCCCAAGAGGTCCTTGCAAATACTTCTTTATTCACTGTCCAAATTACTCTGTGATACATTGGGGCATCATACTAACCTGGACAAAGCAATAAGATTCTCATGTTCTATTCACGGTTCCATGTACTTATGGTGTTCAACTAAACTGACCATACAAGTTAAATTAGGAAATGCACTACCCAAAATAAAAAATTTTTCACCAAATAAACATCTCTCCTTTTGGTCTCACACAGAAGCTGAAGTTTTAAAATATATATGATATCATCCTTTACCCTGTATTCTGATTTACCTTAGTCCTATCCAGACCAGCTTCATTCATATTTCTAGCCGAAGTCTGATCCCTTTTTCAACTTTTTAAACAGTTCCTGTATGGGGTACTACTGACTTTCATAGCTTTGGGGCTCTAATTCTGAGTCTCAGATGTCATATAGATACCAGAGGTTTCTGGGAATGACCATATTCCTAAATATTTGATTCTTTTGGTTGCTATTGTAAATGGAATTTTTCTTGATTTCCTCCTCAGATTGCTCCTTACTAGTTGTGCCAGTTTGAATCTGTGTGTACCCCCATAAAAGCCATGTCCCTTGATCCTCATTCAATATTGCTAGGTAGGATCTTTTTTATTGTTTCCATGGAGATGTGACCCACCTAGTTGTGAGTGTCAACCTTTGATTAGATGGTTTCCATGGAGATGATTCTCCACCCATTCAAGGTGGGGTTGATTACTGGAGTTTTTTAAGAGTAAACCTTTTTGGAAACAACCTTAGAGCCACCAGAACTGAGAGAGCCAATAGAATGGACAGAACCCTGGGGAAGCCATTGAAGAAGCCTGGAGAGAAAGCTAGTAGACATCGCCTTGTGCTTTTCCAGCTGAGAGAGAAACCCCCAAATCATCGGCCTTTTTGAATCAAGGTATGTTTCTCTGGATGCCTTAATTTGGACATTTTCATGGCCTTGAAACTGTAAAATTCTGGCTTATTAAGTTCCAGTTCTGGCATATCACATTCTGGCAGCTTTTACTAACTAAAACACTAGTGTATAGAAACACTACTGATTTTAGGGTGTTGATCTTATACCCTGCCACTTTTCTGTGCTCATTTGTTAGCTTTAGTAGTTTTGCTGTAGATTTTTTTTTGGATTTTTGACGTATGGTATAATGTCATCTGCAACCAATGAGAGTTTTACTCCTCCCCCCCCCCCAATTTGGATGCCTTTTATTTCTTTTTCTGGCTTAACTGCTCTGGCTAGAACTTCCAGCACAATGGTAAATAACATTGGTGTTAGTGGGCATCCTTATCTTGTTCCTAATCTTAGAGGGAAAGCTTTTAGTCTTTCTCTATTAAGTATGATGTTAGCTGTGGTTTTTTCATATATTCCCTTTATTATGTTGAGGAAGTTTCCATCTATTCCTATCCTTTGAAGTGTTTTCATCAAGAATGCTTGACAGTTTTGTCAGATGCCTTTTCTGCATCAATCAGGATGATCAAGTGGTTTTTCTTCTTTGATTTATTGATATGGTGTATTACATTAATTGATTTTCTTTTGTTAAACCAGCCTTATGTACCTGGAATAAATTCCATTTGGTCATGGTGTATAATTCTTTTAATGTGCTGCTGGATTTGATTTGCAAATATTTTGTTGATGATTTTTGCATCTATATTCATTAAAGAGACTGGTCTGTAATTTTCTTTTCTTGTAGTTTCTCTGTCTGGCTTTAGTATTAGGGTTATGTTGGCTTCATAGAATATTAGGTGGCTTTACCTTCTCTTCAATTTTTATGAAGAGTTTGAGCACTATTGGTACTGATTATTTCTTAAATTGTTTCTTGAATTCACATGTGAAGTTATCTGTTTCTCAACTTGTTTTTTGGGAGCTTCTTGATGACTGATTCAATCTCTGCTTGTGTTTGGTTTCTTGAGGTCATCTATTTCTTCTCAAATCAGTATTGGTTGTTCATGCTTTTCTAGGAAGTTGTCCATTTAATCTACATTGTCTAGTTTATTAGCATCTCATTGTTCATAGTATCCTCTTATTATTTCCTTTAATTCTGTGGAATCAGTAGTTATGTCTCCTCTCTCATTTCTGATTTTATTTATTTGCATCCTTTCTCTCTCTTTTTCATCATCTTAGCTAGGGTCCATCAATTTTCTTGAAGAACCAATTTTTTATTTTGTTGATTTCCTCTATTGTTTTCATATTCTCAATTTCATTTATTTCAGCTGTAATCTTCATTATTTCTTTTCTTCTGTTTGCTTTGAGATTAGTTTGCTGTTCTTGCTCTGGTTCTTCCAGGTGAACAGTTAATTCCTCAGTTTTTGCTCTTTCTTCTTTTTTTAATATAGGCATTTAGGGCAATAAATTTCCATCTCAGCATCACCTTTGCTGCATCCCATACGTTTTGATATGTTGTATTTTCATTTTCATTTGCCTTGAGATGTTTACTGATTTCTCTTTTAATTTCTTTCTTGATCCACTGGTTGTTTAAGAGTATGTTGTTTACCCTCCATAATTGTGAGTTTTCTGGCCCTGTGCATGTTATTGATCTCCAATTTCATTCCATTATGATCCACAAAAAATATTTTTTATAATTTCAATCTTTTTGAAATTTATTGAGACTTGCTTTGTGACCCAACATGTGGTCTATCCTTAAGAATGATCCATGATCACTTGAGAAAAATGTGTAGCCTGTTGTTGCCAGGTCTAGTTCAGTTTAGTTCGTTTATCATATTATTCAAAATTTCTGTTTCCTATTGATCCTCTATCTAGATGTTTTATCCAGTGATGAAAGCAGTGTATCGTAGAAGTGTTTACTTCTCCCTTCAGTGTTGTCAATGTTTGCCTCATGTATTTTGGGGCATTCTGGCTTGGTGCATATATATTTATTATGTTATGTATTTTTGATGAATTGTTCATTTTATTAATGCATGGTGTACTTCTTTGTCTCTTTTAGTTGAGGAGTCTAATTTGTCAGATATTAGAATACCTACCCCTGGTCTTTTCTGGTTGTTGTTTGTGTGAAATATTTTTTTCCAATCTCTCACTTTCAGTGTGTATTTGTCCTTGGGTACAAAGTGAGTTTCTTGTAGACAGCATATAGATGGGTCCTATTTTTAATCCATTCTGCCAGTCTGTATCTTTTGGTTGAGGAGTTTAATCCATTAACATTTAGTGTTATTACTGTAACAACAGTACTTTCTTCTACCATTTTGTCTTTTGGATTTTATATGTCATATCTTCCCCCCCCTTTTTACCTTTATTGATAGTCTTCATTTCTACATTCTTCTCAAGACCTCTTTCCCCCCCTTTTTTTCTATCTGCCTGTAATACTCCCTTTAGTATTTTTTGTAGAGCCAGCCTCTTAGTCACAAACTCTCTCAGTGACTATCTGAAAATATTTTAAACTCCCCATCATTTTTGAGTGACAGTTTTGCTGGGTATTGAATTCTTGGTTGGCAGTTTTTCTCTTTCAAAATCTTAAACATATCATACCACTGCCTTCTCGCCTCCAGGATATCTGCTGTGAAATCTTTCCATATTCCTGTTGAGCCTCCGTTGTATTTGATGGATTGCTTTTTTCTTGCTGCTTGCAGAATTCCTCTTTGTCTTTGATATTAGAGTATCTGATTAGTAAGTGTCTTGGAGTAGGTCTATTTGGATCTTTTCTGTATGGGTACACTACACTTCTTGGATCTGTAATTTTATGACTTTCATAAGAGATGGGAAATTTTCAGTAATTATTTCACACATTAGCCTCTTTTCCCTTCTGGGAAACCCATAACCTGTACATTCATGTGCTTCATGTTGCCATTCAGTTCCCTGAGACTCTGTTCATATTTTGCCATTCTTTCCCTATCTCTTCTTTTGTGTGCAGGATTTCAGATGTCATGCCTTCTGGTTCAATAATCCTTTCTTCTGCCTCTTCAAATCTACTGCTGTGAGTCTCCATTATTGCTCATCTCTTCCACTGTGCCTTTCATTCCCATAGGTCTGCCATTTGTTTTTACAAGCTTTTGAATTCTTCTTTATGTTCACTCAATGTCTTCTTTTTTAAAAAATATTTTTTTTATAAACAATGAACGACGTACAAACATTCTTGACATACAATCATTTTTGATATATGAACATTCTTAATATGGTTACAATCAATGGCTCACAATATCATCACATAGTTGTGTATTCATTGCCATGATCATTTTTTTGAACATTTGCATCTCTCCAGAAAAAGAAAGAAAAAAGAAAAAACTCATACATGCCATACTCCTTACCACTCTCTTTCATTGACCACTAGAATTTCAATCTGCTTTGTTGATTTTAACCTTTTTCCCCCTATTATTTGTTTATTATTTACCCATATTTTTTACTAATCTGTCCATACCATAAATAAAAGGGGTACCAGACACAAGGTTTTTACAATCACACAATCACATACTCAATGTCTTCGTTATATACTTCATCTCTTTTGTTATATCTTTCCTCACCTCATTGATTTGATTTTTGTGTGTGTGATCTTGCATGTCTGTTTTAACATCCTCAATTAGTTTTTTCAACTCCTGAATCTCATTTGAAATGTTGTTTGTTCCTTTTACTGGGCCATATCTTTGATTTTCCTAGACTCATTTGTTATTTTTATTGGTGTCTAGCATTTGATTTCCTTAATTAGTTTATTCTGAGTTTTTTTTTTTTCACTCTTCCACCTAGGGTTTTCTTGTTGGTTGGCTTTGTTCTTTATCTGTTCTTTGGCATTCAGTTCAGCTTATTCTAGACCTCTAGCATAGCTGATCAGAATTTTTCAGTTCTTGTTTTTCTGGTTCTTGCCTTACCTACATGGAACCTTTTCTTGAGGAGAGTCTCCACAGATATGATTGACTGCAGTCAGATTTTCCCACATCAGACAGGTCGACATCTCAGGAGGAGGGTGTATTCAGTATCAAGTTTTGTTGAGGGGGAGACCCAGCAGGTTGTCAGACTTTTATGAAGCCTCGAGGCTCTGTGCTTTTCCTATCCTGTCCAGCAGGTGGCACTTCTCAGCCCACAGCTTTAAAGTGCAATGCCTTTATTTCTCAGCAATCTCTTTCTGCAAGTGGTTGAAACAGAGTGAGGTAGTTGGTGGGTTTAGGTTGCTTCTGTTTTCCAGCCCCTGGAGCCTGAATTCCCTGAAGGAGGACTGCCACTTGAGCTGGGCCCAGTTCCCCTTTCCTTGGGGAAGATACACCCCTTAGGGTTTATCTGCCCCACTGGACTCATTAGTTTGTCTGTCAAACCTGTCTTAACTTGGCCCTTGCCTGGGTCCTGCTGACAATTCAACATGCCTAGTGCTTTATCTGATGAGCTATTTGGACCAGTTTAAAATAAAATAAAAGAATTCCCTTTTCAGTTTCAGTCACCCACCCCCAAGGTTCCAGTACTTTGAGCTCAGCCAACTCTAAAATCCTCTGCTTTTATTCTATTTCACTTTTTTTCTGTCAGTCTTGCCTTCTCTCTGCCCTGATTAAAACTACAATTGGAGCTTTGCTATCTTCTTCTGTTCCCAGTAAAAACTACTTATAGATACACCCTTTAGGGAATTATCCTCATTTGCCTAACTAGTTACTTTCTCTCTCAGACATGCCTCAATTTCACCCTTGCCTGGGGCAATGCTGAAGCCTGAGAATGCCCACAATTCTATCTAATGAGTTGTTAAGAAGTAAAAAAAAAAAAGAATTGAAAGGATTGAGAGATAAAATCAGAGCTGGGCCCCAGCCCTTTGGGTTTGCCAGTCAAGATCTGGAGTTTGTACATGGTTCTATGTGCCCCTTTTCTTGGGCCCCAGCCCTTTCCCAGAATTTTGTGCTCATCCAACTCAAAGAGCCTCTGTTGTTTTCTTTTTTCTGTCAGCCCTGCCCTCTCTTTGCCAGGACAAAAATTCCCATTTCTTTTAGTGCTTATTCCATGTTTATGTGTGCTTGGGGCTTTCTTTCTGTAGTTTGTATTTATTAATTAATTCTGCAGATGGAGTTTCTTGCTCCCAGTAGAGCCTGCTACTTCTTCCCTTGGGGAACCAGCCTCCCATGCCCATCGTGGGGGGGATGCCAGCCTCTGCAGCTTGGGAGACTTCCAGTTCTGTGTGGGATTTTGGCTGTTCTGCACATTCCAGACTGGTATATGATGTGTGTCTGGTCACTGAAGCCCTCCAAACAATTGTTTCATACAGTTCCTGGCTATTTACTAGATGCCTTGAAGGATGAACTAAATTCCACACCTCACTATGCTGCCATCTTGCCCCACCTCTCTGTTGGTCTGCTCTTATCAAAAGGTTATAAATTTTTTTTCTTAACCATCTGAGTACTCTGTCTAGATGACAAATATTTTATATCATATCAGAATAATATCCTTGATGTTTATGTTGACTATATTATTTATTTCAGAAGACGAGTTTTCTCACTTTTAAAGGAAAACTTAATGAAAGATTTTTTCTTTTACCTTGTAAAAGTGAGGTGCTAAAATAGTTAAACTTATTACATGGGAAGTGTTCGGGTAGTATCACAATAATTTGAAGTGTTTTTCTGTACTTCTGTTAGTTAAATTTGATGGTTGATATGTTATTCATGCATTTAAAGATTGGATAAAATTCCTAAGGACTTGAACGTGTTTCACTGTGCATGTTTATCCTGATATCTGCATGATGTTAGGCAATGTATGATGTTATCAGTTCTGGTTTGAATTATTCTTAGAAGAAAGGTTACAGATCATGAAAACAATCAAATTTACTTGTCAGTTACACTACTTTTCTCTAATGCTTGTCCAAAAGTACATGTGGTCAGCTGTAAGTTAGAACTAACATCTTCAACTAAAAGGGACTTTGAAAAAGAAGTAAGACAAGTATATAAATTATGTTCTGCTTGTTAATTAGCATAACATTGGTAAATGTGGAAAAGTGAGTGTGCTGGTTTGAAAGTATTATATACCCCAGAAAAGCCATGTTTTAATCCTTTTTCATTCTTGTGGGGGAAGCCATTTCTTTTAATCCTGATTTAGTATTATAGAGTGGAAACTTTTGATTAGATTATCTGCACAGAGATGTGGCATGCCCAATTGTGGGCGTGACCTTTTGATTAGATGGAGATGTGACTCCACCCATTCCAGGTGGGTCTTCATTAGTTTACTGGAGTCCTTTAAAAGAGGAAACATTTTGGAGAGAGCTCAGAGCCTACATAGAGAAAATGTAGATACTTGGAGAATATTGCTTCAGAGAACAGAGACATAGATGTTTGGAGATTCTTGGAGCCTAGAAGACATTGCTGGTGCATTCCCGTGAGATGTTAAGCAAGCCAGAACCTGGCCTTTCTTGAATTGAGGTGTCTTTCCCTGGATGCCTTTGTTTGGACATTTTCATAGGCTTCAAACTCTAAACTTGAAACTTATTAAATTCCCTTTTTTAAAGGCATTCTATTTCTAGTGTTTTGCATTCCAGCAGCTTATCAAACTAATACAGTGAGAAAGCACAAAACTTCTGCTGTGGTTTGTAGTTGATAACCCAAACATGTAATGAACTATCAAATGTTTTGATTTTTGTAAATAGTTTCATTTAATAAATATGTATAAGAAAATTAGGGCCTAGATTATAAGCTCTTAGAGTAGTTATTTATTCCTGAACTTTATCTGTTATTTCTAAATTCTGAGATGCTTTGCGCTTTATGTATAACCTGGTAGTTCCTTGGAACTTTGGGTATCTTCATGACACCTGATACTCAGAGTTAGAGTACTCCAACTCTGAAAGTCAGCATTACTCCATATAGCAACTGATGAAGAGGCTGGAAGAGAGTCAGACTTTGATTAGAGATGTGAGTGAAGCTAGTCTGGTTGGACTAAGGTAAATCAAAATACAGGGTAAAAGATGATATTGTCTGTATTTTAAAACTTTTAACTTCTGTGTGACCAAAGGAAGAGATATTTGTTTTGCCCAAATTTTAAATTTTCTGTAGCACCCTAATTTAATCTGTCTGGTCAGTTTATTTAAACAACCTAATTACATGGAACCTAGAATAGGGAATAAAATCTCAGTATTCTGACAGATTAATGTAATATCTTGATGGATTTCAGAGTATTTTTGGCAGAAAATGAAAAAAATATTTGCAAAGTCCCTTGAGGGACCTGAGGAAAAAACCCATGTAACCATTAAACTTTCCCTTCTGGGGAACTGCTATTCTCTTAAGCAATAGTGGCTTCCAATTCAGTAAGCCAAGCCCTCAATCTTGAGGCTTGTGTTTATGAAACTTATTTCTGTAATGGCTAAGCTAAGCCTACTTATAATTAATGCCTAAGAGTCACCTTCAGAGAACCTCTTTTATTGCTCAATTGTGGTCTTGCTAACGCTATGCAGATAAACTCACTACCTTTCCCCCTACATGGGATATGACTTCCAGAGGTGTGTCTGTCTGGCAACATGGAACATGACTCCCAGGAATGAGCCTGGGCCTGGCAGTGTGGGATTGGTTAACCAAAAGGGGGAAAAGATATACAACAAAATACAGTTTCAGTGGCTTAAGAGAATTAAAATAGAGTTATGAGGTTATTCTAGAGGTTACTCTTTTCAAGTTTCAACTAGATATTGCAAACTGCCACAGTGTGCCAAAACCTAACCAACAGTGTTCCTGAAAATCCTAAAGAATACCCTGGTGTTATCTAAGACTCTAAAAGTTATACTTATTAAGTTCATTTTTCAGAGACGTAAAGCTTCTGGATTTTTTCTATGCCAGGTGAGATACTCAAACCCAGAGATACTGGTTTCCTCAAGAACAGTCAGTTTCATTCTTGTATTCTGTGATGTCGATGCCCCTTTTCAGTATGAGTAGGTTAGAAAGGGTGTCACCCAGACATCCCTCAAGATTGAGAGAATGATCAACTGAGAGAGAGTAGTGGTAACCAAGCAGTTAGGATTTAGGGGATGATTATGATTACTGAATCATTATATAGATATTCCTCTTTACTTTCTTATATATTAGACAGGGGGAAATAGATGAAATCTCTTAAGTGTAATCAGCTGCCTTGATCTCTGATAAGGATTGTTTAGCTCTTATCTTGTGCACTTGTGATTGTAAGAACCTTGTGACTTACCCTTGCTTGTACCCCTTTTATCCAGTTTTTCAACTTTAGAGTCTTATGATCACTAATGACAGCCCCTTATGTTTATTTATTTATTTATTTTTTAACATGGGCAGGCACCAGGAATCGAACCCGGGTCCTCTGGCATGGCAGGCAAGCATTCTTGCCTGCTGAGCCACCATGGCCCGCCCCCCTTATGTTTATTAATAAAGGGCCTTGAGTCAAACCAGAGCTAACCCACCCCAATTCTAAGGCTATCTTGATAGATGAAGCTGATTCTGACCACAGTGAGCTCACCTGACATGCACAGTAGCTTAAACTTTAAGTGACCTATACTCATAATAACACTATAAATCATGCCCATCATCATAATAAGGCCACCATTTTCTTTCATATATTCTGTGACAAAGTATGTAATCAATCTGCACATGCTCAATAATTAGATCACCCCTAATTACATCATCTGGAGTCATTATGCTCATTATCCTGAAACCTTCCCAACTTTTGATACTATAAAACCATCAGAATTACTGCAGTTTAGGGAGACATATGTAGGCCAATAGGACATCTGATTTCCAGCTTCACACCTAGCAATAAGCTCTTTTTCTCTTTGAAACCCTGGTGTCTCAGAAATTGGTTATTTGAGTACATTGGGCAGAGAGCCCACTGTTTTTTTTTTTTTTTTTTTGATGGCTTAAAATGACTATGATTTATTATTCTCAGAATTCTATGAGTTATCTGGGCAGTTCTTCTGGTCTTACGTGGTCTCACTCATGAGGGTGCATTTAGTTAGAGGGTCAGCTGAGAGCTGCATCCATCTGGGATGATTGGGTGACTGGGCCTCTCTCTCCACATGGTCTTCCATTCTGGGATTCTTCATGGCATGGTGGTCACAGGGAAGCTTTTCTGAGAGGACAAGTTCCCATGCCCAAATCCTTAGCAAGCTGCTGCTTGTGAAAAGCATGCTGATGTCCCATTGGCCAAATATGACCTTATACATTTTGAAGCAGGGAGTATATAGGAAACAGCCAAAAGTACAAATAAATAAACCACTACAAGTGACCAGCTATAGATTGTATGCTAAAAATATGATAGTCTAGATTGATTTAGAATCTTTTTTCTTCTAAGACATTTCCTGGGAAATGTAGAAAAAAGTAGAAAATTTCAGGAGTTTCCCTTCTATTTCTGTGTTTTTTTTTTTAGAGCAGAGTTTTAATGTCTTCAGAACTGTCAGAGTGATGACACCAATTCTCACAATATATGTTTAATAGCAATTGACTATAATTTGGTGGTAGTAGAAATGAGAAACAAAGAAAAAGGAAAAGGGCATCTTATGCAATATTATATAAGAATATAGCAAGATCTTGAAGAATGCAATAATATTTAGAATTAAGCACAAGCATGAAAAAAATACTTTTGCTGCTTTACTAAACCCACTGCTTCCCATCGGTGTCAGGGTTAGCCTGCTTAGAACAGAGTGGATGACCTAGAGGCAACAGTATTATTGAAAAAGCAAGTGTTAAAGCAGCTCATTTTCTAAATTGTCTCTGAGAGCTAAATTCTGATCTTCTTTTCAATTCTAATCATTTATTCACTGTCCATGGTAATTAAATATAGGTGAAAATTTTTATACATAGTTCTTTGTAGACTAATATTCTTCATCCAAGTGTAACATGGGTATTAATGCACTAATTCACACTTAGAAAAGCTTTCATTAAAAATAACCAGGTCTTTGGACAGAGTACTTTGGTATGCAGAAAAATGGAAGAAAAGAATATTGTTTTCCAGACAGAAAGAATAAAAATGGTTTTAAAATGAAAATAAATATTTATTGTCGCTAGATGTATACTTTAAATTTTTTTCCAGTTATAAAAATAATAAATTTTTGTAGAAAATGTGAAAGTTTCAGAAAACTAGAAAGTAAGAAACAGTATTAATCTCTTATGCAGGAGCAAACACTTACTGTTTAAACATCAAAAAAAGAAACCTCACATAGGAAATTAAATCTTTTTTAATGGAAAAAAGAAATAGAAATTAATATATAATTTGGAGTTGAAACATTTTCTCTGTGCAGAAAGGAGGTAAAATAGCAGACCCAAGGCTGCTGTCTTTAGAAGGCCTTGCTTGCAAGTTTGGTCTTTGGTTGGCATCTGGGAACTTGGCACTTGCATTGTTCCCTAATTCATAGGGGTTGATCATTGCATCTAGACAGTTTGTACAAGCAATGTAATTTATTTTGGATAACTGCTTTCCTTTTGAATGTCTACACTTAATGGTGCCTATACGACCATCCCTCATTTAAAACCTTGGATGCTGAGTCTAATGGACATACCTGCACAGAAACATTAAACATATTACCAGATTTTTTGCTGCTGGAGAAAGGAGCATTCTTTCCCTCATGGAAGAAAGAAAACCAAGGAAGTCCTGTGCGTGGATTTTTTTTTAAACAGTTTTATTCACACACCATAAAACCCATCCTAAGTGTACAATCAATGGTATAATCACAGTTATACAATCACCACCACAATCTATATGAAAACATTCCCATTTCTTACTGAAAGAAAGAAAAAAAAACCATACCCATTCTTTATATCCCCCTATTATTGACATTTAGGCTTGGTGTAGTGCCTTTGTTACAATTAATGAAAGAGTATTTCAGTGTTACTGTTTGCTATGGTTCTTAGTTTGCATTAATTGCATTTTTTCCCATATACTACCCCACTATTAACATTTTGTAATAGTGACATGCATTTGCTCTAGTTCATGTAAAATTTTTCTTATATTTGTATAATGAAGCACTGTCATCGTCCACTCTAGGTTTCGTTGAGTTATATGGTCCCAGTTTTTATCCTCTAGCTTTCCTTCTGGGGACACATGGGACCCTAGTTTTCCTCTTTCAACCATAATCACACTCAGTTTTGTTAATTATACTTAAAATAATAGTGTTACCATCACACAGTGTTGTGCTATCCATTCCCAAGCCTTTACAATAAACTGTTGAATATTCTGTACTCTTTAAGCAACAATTGTCCAATTTCTGCCCTCTTCCTATCTCCTGATAACCTATGCTCTTAAGAATTTAACTCTTAGAGTTTGCACATTCTAGTTTGTCCATATTAGTGAGACCATATATTTGTCCTTTTATTTCTGGCTTATTTTGCTCAACATAATACCCTCCAGGTTCATTCAAATCTTTGTGTGCATCACAACTTCATTCCTTCCTGCAGCCACACAATATTCTATCATATGTATACAGCACATTTTGCCCCTCCACTTATCAGGTGATGGACACTTGGGGCGCTTACATCCACTGGTAATCATGAATAATGCCCCCATAAACATCGGTGTGTGCATGGATTTCTTCCATACTTCCTCAGTGTCTTTTTACCTCATGGGTCTTATCATGTATCCTTTTGCTGTATAAGGCTAATGTATACAACTGTATCTGTGTGTATCCATGTGTACAACTCTTTCCTGAGGCTTGTGAATCCTGCTAGCAAATCACCGAATGTGTGGATGGTTTTAGGAACTCCTAAAAGATACCAAAGGGAGAAACCATAAAATAAATGATTTTAAAAAATGAAAATCCTAAACAATTTTAAGAAGCAAACAACAAATAGGAAAAATTACTTTCAATGAATATGACTGATAAAAGTTCAATATACTTACTGCCAAAAATAATCCATAGAAATCAATAAGTAAAAGATAAACATACCTGTGGACATATGGGCAAACCACCAAGTATAGGTAATTTCTACATGAAGATATGTGGCCACCAGAGATGAAAAAAACAAAGTTCAATTTTACAAGACACTAAATGATTGGATATTAAAATGACAGTGCCATGCAAATTTTTGACTATGGAAATGGCAGAAAACAAAGAAATATTTAAAAAAAAACAAAACCAAGGAGATTATATTCAGAATTATGGGAAATGGTAGAGACCACTACTTTCATACATTGCTGGGTTCAGTGTACGTCAACACTGCCCTTCTCGTGGACAATTTGACAATGTGTACTAAAACCTTTAAAGAATGTATAATATGAACATAGCTAGGTTACCTTAGGGCCTGGTGCTATCCTTAGAAACATGCTTCTTGCCTCCCCTTCTCTATTTCTGAAGACTCTAAAAACTTTAATAACTTTTATCTTTATTACTTTTAGAGAAGTCTTTGGGAGACATTTCACAGAATATATAGAATTCACCCAGAAGGTCTAAATTCTCTTTTGACACCTTTACTGTTATTCAGAGTTACCCGTTGGAAGCTCTTAAAAACAAATAATCACAGAAGTTCAAGGAATTCTTTGGATTTGTGAACACTCTTATTTATGTTCCATGATTCTTAGCCATAATTGCTCCTCCAGTTCCTGATTCAACTACTTCTGATCCCCCGAGCAGCTAACTCCAGGATGTCCCACTAAAGAAGCATCAACAACAAAGGAGAAGTTTTCCCTTTGGCTGGTTGACTTATGGTTATGAATTCAATCTATAAATTGGTACTGCTTACCATACTTCTACATACCAATCACTAGTAGTGGTCTACCTCTTAAATGAGTTTTGAAAAGCAAAATAATCTCATATTTTAATGTGATATTTAGCATTTTTCATCACTTATGTAAATTTTATAATGTGAACTAAGGCAAGAATTTACTGTATATGCTATAAATATTTTATAATATGATTTGATTTTAAAGCACAGCAAATAAAGGTGCAAGGGTAGTGCAGTGGTAGAATTCTCGCCCACCATGCAGGGGATCTGGGTTTGATTCCTGGCACACGCACTTCTCAAAACAAACAACAAACAAAAAATTCAACAAATGGTGCTGCAATAACAGGATTCTCACATGGAAAAAGAGTGAAATGTGCCCCATGCAAATTCTTTAGTTTCATTCTGAGGTACTGGGCTCTTTGTATATAACCTGGTTATCCCAGAAACTTTATGTGCATCTGTGACTCAGAGTTAGAGTTCTGAAGCTATGAAACTCAGAATTACCCCATACAGGAACTGTTTAAAGAGTTGAAAAAGGGATCGGACTTCAACTAGAGATATGAAGCTGATCTGGATAGGATTGGGGTAGATCAGAATTCAGGGTAAAGTATAATATCATCCATATTTTAAAACCTCAACTTCTGTGTGAGACCAAGGGGAGAGATGTTTAGTTGGTGCATTACCTAATTTAACTTGTATGGTCAGTTTAATTCAACACCATAAGTACATGGAATCTTGAATAGGGTGTGAGATCTTCTTGGTTTGTGTAGGTTAGTGTGATAACCCAAAATATCCCAGAGTAATTTGGGCAGTGAATAAAGAAGTATTTGCAAACTCCTCTTGGGGTGGCTCGGGAGAAAGGAGGAAATATTCAATTTCCCCATTTGGAGAATTCCTGATATTTTTGCTAGCAATGGGGACAGGACAATCAAGTCAATAGGCTGAGCCCTAGGTTTTGGGGTTTGCCCCTGTGAAACTTATTCCTGCAGAGGATACACTAAACCTACTTATAATTATGCATAAGAGTCATCCCCAGAGAACCTTTTTTGCTAGTCAGATGTGGCCTCTCTCTCTAAGCCATGTTGGCAGGTGAACTCACTGTCCTCTCCCCTATGTGGGACAGGACTCCCATGATGAGCCAGGACCTGGCACCATGGGATTGAGAAAGCCTTCTTAACCAAAAGGGGAAAGAAAGAAATGTGACAAAATAAAGTTGCAGTTGTTGAGAGATTTCAAACAGTCGTGAGGTTGTCCTGGAAGTTATTCTTATGTACTATATAGATAACCTTTTTTAGTTAATGGTGTATTGGACTGGCTAAAGGGAAGTCCCTAAAACTGCTGAACTGAGTTCCAGTAGACTTGATTCTTGAAGATGATTGTATAATGATATAGCATTTACAGTGTGACTGTGTGATTGTGAAAACCTTGTGTCTGATCCTCCTTTTATCTAGGGTATGGACAGGTAAGTAAAAAAAATATATAGATAAAAAGAAATAAATAATGGGGGGGCAAGGAGTATAATAAATTGGGTAGATTGAAATACTAGTGGTCAATGAGAGGGATGGGTGAGGGGTATGGGATGTATGAGTTTTTTTTTTTCTTTTTATTTCTTTTTCTGGAGTGATGCAATATTCTAAAAATGATCATGGTGATCATCACAATTATGTGATGATATTGTGAGCCATTGATTGTATACCATCTATGGACTGTATGTTTGTGAAGATTTGTAAATAAAAACATTTAAGAAAAACTCTTTTGTTTCAATTTCCACAACCTTCTCTTGATTTATTTCTTGATGATATTTCAGAAATATCTTCCAATGGCTATTAACTTTCAAGGTTCTCCAAGTCCCTAAAATTATCTGCAAAACTGCGTTATTAGGAACAGAACTTCTTTCATAACTTCTAACATGTTCTAGAAAGAAAAGATTTTATTATAGATAATTGATATATAGATCATCAGCAGATTAAGAGAGCATGGTTTGAAGAGATGTCCATCTTCAGCTTTCTCATTCTTAACTTTTTGTATTTGAGTGCTCTGTGAAATATCAAATTAAAAAAATCCTTTTGGTGTATATTGCATGTTCTCTTTGATATTTATTTGATCAGTTTGTTTCCTGACTTGCCTTTATTTTTCTCAGTTTCAGTAGTTGGCTGGCATCGGTGAGGAGGGATGCCAGAATGGTTGTCACGTAGGTGACCCACTTGTGTGGGCATCTGTCAGTTATCCCCACTCTGGTGCTTCTCAGGTTTATTTGCATCTTGGAAACCCTAGGGGCAAGTACCAGGGAAGGCCTAGAAGCAGCTCTGGCAAGCATAGAATTGATGACAGCTTCGTGATAATTATACTTCTTTGCTTGGCTACCTAGCTGTATCATCATAATAGCTTTCCATCCTAGAGGCCAAATAAGGGAGAGAGATAAACAAGCTGCTCGATATATCTCAACAAATTACATTACAATTGATGCCCTTTTCCAACTGGCTTCTCCCCTGTAACAACCCCCTACTCCTACCCAAACTATTCTGTTCTTTTATACAGAGGCAAAATATGACTCTATTTTTTGCACTGTGCTTTGAAATTTATTACTTTTTTATATATGCTATTTTTCAAAAAAGATTAATCCTGAAACCTAGAGGGGCCAGCCTGTCCAGAACATCAGCTAGTTCCATCTCCCTACCCCATATTAGCGATAGACCCTTCCAACATGAAAAAGTTAGAATGGCCATAGCCCAAATACCTAGATATCCTTTTAAATATAGAATACTGAGAACCATTTTTTTCTTTTCCTTAAAATAATCATGTGCTTTTCTTGTTTTCAAATCCTAGATTTTAAGTAATCTATTTCAATGTGTGACTGTATACTGAATGCATGAAGATGACGGCAGTCATGATAATAGCAAACTTTTAAAAAACTTTTTAAAATGTATAATATTATATATATATATACACACACAAAGCAAAAAAAGAAAAAAGCAATAGTTTTCAAAGCCCTCTTCAATAAATAATTGCAGGACAGATCCCAGAGTTCGTCAAGGGCTACCATGCCATCATCTCAGATTTTTATTTCTAGCTGCTCCAGAACGTTGGCAGCTAGAAGGAATAAATATTTTTCTTTATCATCACAATTGACTTTTTTTCTCTTTTTTGAAAAATAGCATATATAAAAAAAGTAATAAATTTCAAAGCACAGTGCAAAAAATAGTTATAGACCAGATTTCAGAGTTTGATATGGGTTACAATTCCACAATTTTAGGTTTTTACTTCTAGCTACTCTAAGATACTGGAGACTAAAAGAAATAGCAATATAATGATTCAGCAATCATACTCGTTTATTAAACCCTACCTTCTCTGTATAACTCCACCATTGCCTTTGATCTTTTCCCCACTCTTTAGAAGTATTTGGGCTATGGCCATTCTAACTTTTTCATGTTGGAAGGGTCTATCGCTAATATGGGGTAGGGAGATGGAACTAGCTGATGTTCTGGACAGGCTGGCCCCTCTAGGTTTCAGGATTAATCTTGTCCAGGGACCCATCTGGAGGTTGTAGGTTTCTGGAAAGTTACCCTGGTGCATGGAACATTTGTAAAATCTTATCTGTTACTCTAGGTATTCTTTAAGACTGGCTGGAATGGTTTTGGTTGGGGTTCAGCAAGTTATGATAGGTAGCAATGTAAAGCTTGCAAAAGAGAGACCTCCAGAGTAACCTCTCGACTGCATTTGAACTCTTTCAACCATTGATACCTTATTTGTTACACTTATTTTCTCCCTTTTGGTCAAGATGGCATTGCTGATCCCATGGTGCCAGGGCCAGATTCATCCTGTGGGGAGGGCAATGATTTCACTTGCAGAGTTGGACTTAAAGAGATTGAGGCCATTTCTGAGTAACAAGAGAGGTCCTCCAGAAGTAACTATTAGCCATATCTATAGGTAGTATAAGCTTCTCCGCTACATACATAAGCTTCAAAAGAGCAAGCCTCAAGATCTGGGGCTTGGCTTATTGATTTGGGTGTCCCTAATGTTTGACACAGTATCAGAGGTTTCCCCAGTGGTAAAGTTTAATAGTTCCATATTTTTTTCCCGTCTTTCAAGGGACTTTGCCAATACTTTTTTATTATATGCTTAATATATTTTGGGATGTACCCAGGCATTACATTAACTATACAGGATTAAAGGCACTCATTCTTATTCTGGGCTTCTTGTGTTTCAATTGTTTAAGTGAGCTATCTAGACAGGTTGAGTTAGATTATGTGCTACAGAAAATTTAGGTTCTCGATCAAATAAACCTTTCTTCCTTTGGTCTCAAAGAGTAGGTGAGGTTCTAAAATATAGACAATATCTTCCTTACCCCTGTGTTCTGAATAACCTTAATCCTGACCTGATTGGCTTTGTTCTTATCTCTAAATACCAGGTTAAACATATATAAAACAGTCTCTCAAAGTCCAGGAATAATAATTATCACTGTAGACTAAATGTGACTTCTATAAGAGCTTATAATCTAGGCCCCTGTTTTCTTATCAGCATTTTCTAAATGAGACCATACAATATTTGCTGTTTTTTTCTGGCTTAATTTGCCTCACCAAATGTCCCACAGGTTCATTCACAATGTTGCATGCCTCACTACTTCATTCCTTTTTGTAGCAGCACAATATTTGATCATATGTATACACCATCATTCACCAATCTACTTCTCAGTCAGTATTAGATAGCTTTTAGTGAGCAGTTACTGAACACTTTACAAATAACATTTCATTTAATCTTTGCTAACCCTATGAGGTAGATACTACAGATGAGGAAAGATGCTTAGAGAAGTCAAGTTATCTGTCCACACTCATTCAGGTACTAAAGTAGTGGAGCAGGGAATTGAATCCAGGCAGTCTGATTCTAGAGCTTAGGCTCTAGGTTTTTATTTATTTATTTATTTATTTATTTATTTATTTATTTATTTATTTAATTGGGTAGTATAACATATATACAAAGCAAATAAATTAAAAAGCCGTAGTTTTCACAGCACTTTTCAACAAGTGGTTACAGGACAGATCCCAGAGTTTGTCATGGGCTAACATATGATCCTCTCATATTTTTCCTTCTAGTTGCTCCAGAATATAGGAGGCTAGAGGGCTTAAATACTTTATCATCACAATTGACTTTTTTCCTTCTTTTTTTTGTGAACAATAACATATGTTCAAAAAAGCTATACATTTCCAAGCACAGCACCACAATTAGTTATAGAACATATTTCAGACTTTGACATGGGTTACAATTTCACAATTTTAGGTTTTTTACTTCTAGCTTGTCTAAAATACTGGAGACTAAAAGAGATATCAGTTTAATGATTCAGCATTCATATTCATTTGTTAAGTCTTATCTTCTATGTATAATTCCGTGATCACCTTTGATCTTTTGATAACTCTCTTTGGGGTTGTTTGGGCTATGGCAATTCTAAATTTTTGATATTGGATAGGTCTGTCACTAATATGGGGTAGGGAGATGGAACTATCTGATGTTCTATCTGGAGAGACTGGGCTAGGTTTCAGAACTTATCGGACCAGGGACCCATCTAGAGGTTGTAAGTTTCTAGAAAGTTACTCTAGTGCCTGGAACCCTTGTAGAATCTTATAAATTGCCCTAGGTGTTCTTTAGGATTGGCAACCTCCAGAGTCGCCTCTCTACTCTATTTGAACTCTCTCTGCCACTGATACTTTATTGATTACACTTCTTTCCCCCTTTTTGGTCAGGATGTAATTGTTGATCCCATGGTGCCATGTCTGTATTCATCCCTGGGAGTCATCTCCCACATCACTAGGAAGACTTTCACCCCTGTGTGTAATGCCCCACAGAGACAGGAGGGCAGTGATTTAACTTGCAGAGTTGGGCTTAGAGAGACTGAGGCCACATCTGAGCAACAAAAGAGGTCCTCCAGAAGTAACTCTTAGGCATGCCTATAGTGTGAGTCAGTGGGACACGTAATCTAAGCTTCTCTGTTACCTACATAAGCTTCACAAGAGTAAGCCTCATGACCGAGGGCATGGCCTATTGATTTGGGTGTCCCTAAAGTTTGACACAGTATCAGGGGATTCCATGATAGTAAGGTTTAACAGTTCCATATTCTTTCTCCCATTCCTCAGGGGACTTTGCCAATACTTTTTGATTATCTGCTTAATATACTTAATATGTTTCTAGGCATTACAATAATCTATACAGGATTAAAGGACCTCTTTCTTATTCTGTGCTTCCTGTGTTTCAGTTGTTCAAATGAGCTATACAGATAGTTTGAATTAGATCATGCACTACAGAAATTTTCCATTCCAGATCAAATAAACCTTTCTTCCATTGGTCTCAAAGAGTATGTGTGGTTCTGACATATAGACACTGTCTTCCTTACCCCTATGTTCTGAATTACTTTAGCCCCAAGCTTTCAGTTTTGTTCTTATCTCTAAATAAGGTTATATATATATATATATAAACAGCCTCTCAAAGTCCAGAAATAACAATCACCACTCTGGACTTAATGTGTCTGCTCTAAAAGCTTACAATCTGGGCCCCTGTTTTCTTATAAGCATTTTATAAAGATGACTGTACCATTGTTGTTTTCTGTTTCTGGCTTATTTCATCTCACCAAATGTCCCACATGTTCATTCACATCGTTGCATGACTCATGACATTCTTCCTTTTGGTAGCAGCACAACCTTTGTTCATAAATATGCACCATTGTTTGCCAGTCTACTTCTCCATCAGTGCATCCTTCAGCCACCTGCATCCATTGGGCATCATGTAAAGGGCACAAAGTCCACAGCCCATCAACATTCTCAATTTTAGATAATTTCCCAAGAGACAGAAAACCAATAAACACACCCTCACCAAATAGGAAATCTAACCCTCCTCTTAACTCTTGTCCCTCACCCCATTATTTTTCTCTGCTGTTGCTGTGGTAGTGCTGATGGTTTCCTTTTGAACATAGCTGATAACATGCAATAGCAGTTTCCCCCCTTTACCCTGAACTTAAACACTCTTTATACAAGAATCATATCTTTGAAGTAATTTGTATAAGAACTCATTCATTTTTCTAGTGTGAGTCAGTGGGACACATAGGTCTATACAACCCCTTTCAATCTTGTTCATCTTCAATATAATAATATTACTTTTAGACCTACTAGAGAATCACCTTCACTCCTATCTATTGCTTTACATTGGAATTCAACCTCATTAGCTAATGGTTCACCCATCTCTAGCTTCAATGAATCTCTAAGTCCTCTATATTCTATATTATAAGCCTCTGATTATACCTTTATGCTGCTCATAAAAGTAGACTTATAATACAGTATCTATCCTTTTGTGTCTGGCTAACTTCACCCAGCATTATGTTCTCAAGACTCATACATCTTATTGTATGCTTCAGTATGTCATTTTGTCTTCCTTCTGCATAATATTCCATCATATGTATATACCACATTTTGTTGATCCACTCATCTGTTGATGGGCATTTGGTTTGTTTCCATCTTTTGGCAATTGTGAATAATGCTGCTATGACATCGGTGTGCAAGTGTCTGTTTGTGCCATTGCTTTCAGCTCTTCTGGATATATACCATGTAGTGCTATTGCTGGGTCATAGGGAAACTCGATATTTAGTTTCCCAAGAAACTGCCAAACAGTCTTCCATAGTGATTACATCATTATATATTCCCACCAGCAGTGCATAAGTTTTCCAGTTTCTCCACATGCTCTCCAACATTTATAGTTTCCTGTTTGTTTAATAGTAGACATTCTTATAGGTGTGAGGTGGTATCTCATTGTAGTCTTGATCTGCATTTCCTTTATAACCAGTGAAAATGAGCATATCTTCATGTGCTTTTGAGCTATCTGTATTTACTCTTCAGAAAAATGCCTTTTCATATCTTTAGCCCATTTTATAATTGAATTGTTTGTTCTTTTGTTGTTGAGTTGTATGATTTCTTTGTATATACAGGAAATCAAACCTTTGTCTGATATGTAATTTCCAAATATTTTCTCACATTGAGTTGGCTGCCTCTTCACCTTTTTGGCAAAGTCTTTTGAGGTGCAGAAGCATTTGATTTTGAGGAGTTCCCATTTATCTATTTTTACTTCTGTTGCTTGTGCTTTGGGTGTAAAGTTTAGGAGACTACCTCTTATTAGTAGGTCTTGGAGATGTTTCCCTATATTTTCTTCTAGAAGCTTTATGGTGCTAGTTCTTACATTTAGGTGTTTGATCCACTTTGAGTTAATTTTTGTGTAGGGTATAAGATAGGGGTCCTCTTTCATTCCCTTGGCTATTGCTATCCAGTTCTTCCATGTCCAGTTATTGAAAAGACTATTTTATCCCAGTTCAGAGGATGTGAGAGCCCTGTCAAAATCAGTTGACCATAGATTTGGTGGTCTATTTCTGCACTCTCGATTCGATTCCGTTGGTCAATGTTTCAATCTTTGTGTCAGTACCATGCTGTTTTGACCACTGTGGCTTTATTATAGGATTTAAAGTCAGGGAGTATTAATCCTCCCACTTTGTTCTTCTTTTTTAGGATGCTTTTAGCTATTCGGGGTCTCTTTCCCTTCTAGATGAATTTGGTGGTTAGCTTTTCCAAATCTTCAAAGTAGGTTGTTGGAATTTTGATTGGTATGGTGTTATGGTTTGTTAAAGTGCTGTATTACATTAATTGATTTTCTTGTGTTGAACCATACTTGCATTCCTGGTATAAACCCCATTTGGTCATGGTGTATAATTCTTTTAATGAGCTGTTGAATTCGATTTGCTAATATTTTATTGAGAATTTTTGCATCTGTGTTCATGAGGGAGATTAGCCTGTAGTTTTCCTTTCTTATAGCATCTTTACCAGATTTTGGTATTAAAATGATATTAGCCTTATAAAATGAGTTAGGTAGAATTCCTTTTTCCTCAATTTTTTTGGAAAAGTTCGAGCAGGATTGGAGTTAGTTTTTTCTGGAATGTTTGATAAAATTCCCTTGTGAAGGCATTGGGTCCTGGGCTTTTTTTTATAGGAAGATTTTTCATGACTGATTGAATCTCTTTACTTGTGATTGGTTTGTTGCGATCTTCTATTTCTTTCTGAGTCAGTGTAGCTTGTTTGTGTGTCTGCAGCAATTTGTCCAATTTCATCTAAGTTGTCTAGTTTGTTGGCATATAGTTGTTTATAGTATTCTCTTATGATTTCTTTTATTTCTTTGGGGTCTGTGGTAAAGCACCCCTTCTGATTTCTGAGTTTGTTTATTTGCATCCTCTCTGTTTTTTCCTTTGTCAGTCTTGCTAGTGGCCCATCAATGTTATTGATTTTCTCAAAGAACCCACTTTTGGTTTTATTGATTCTTTCTATTTTTTTTTTGTTCTCCCATTCATTTATCTCTGCTTTAATATTTGCTATTTCTCTTCTCCTATTTGCTTTGGGGTTAGTTTGCTGTTCTTTCTCAAGTTCCTCCGGGTTTGCTGTTAAGTCCTCGATTTTGGCTCTTTTTGGTTTTTAATATAGGCATTTAAGGCAATAAATTTCCCTCTCAGCACAGCCTTTGCTACATCCCAGAAATTCTGATAAGTTGTATTCTCATTTTCATTCATCTAAGAATAGCTACTGATTTCTCTAGCAATTTCTTCTTCGACCCACTGGTTGTTTAAGAGTCTGTTATTTAATCTCCATATTTTTGAGTTTTCTCATTCTTTGGTGGTTATTGAGATCCAGCTTCATCCCATTGTGATCAGAGAAAGTTGTTCTAGTTTGCTAGCTGCCAGAATGCAACACACCAGAGACAGA
Organism: Myrmecophaga tridactyla; assembly: GCA_004026745.1. Taxonomy (NCBI): domain Eukaryota; kingdom Metazoa; phylum Chordata; class Mammalia; order Pilosa; family Myrmecophagidae; genus Myrmecophaga; species Myrmecophaga tridactyla. The sequence continues at coordinate 33,179 of PVIY010025256.1, forward strand.
TTGCTTTTTAATAAAAGGGGATTTATTTTGTTAATTCTTCAGAGGAGAGGCAGCTAACTTTCATCTGAGGTTCTTTTTTTATGTGGGAAGGTACAGGGTGATCTCTGCTGGCCTTCTCTCCAGGCCTCTGGGTTCCAACAACTTTCCCTGGGTGATTCCTTTTGCATCTCCAAAGGCCTGGGCTGAGCTGTGAGTGCTGTGATGAGGTATGCCAAGCTGCTTGGGCTGAGCTACGTTGCACTCTCTCATTTAAGCACCAGCCAATTAAGTCAAACATCATTCATTGCAGCAGGCACACCTCTTAGCCAACTGCAGATATAATCAGCAACAGATGAGGTTCACGTACCATTGGCTTATGTCCACAGCAACAGAACTAGGTGCCTTCACCTGGCCAAGTTGACAACTGAATCTAACTTCCACAAAAGTGATTTGAATAATTTCAGTATTTTTAGATTTATAAAGACCTGTTTTGTGCCCCAGCATATGAGCTATCCTGGAGCTCTAGAAAAGAGCTCTAGAAAAGAATATATAACCTTGTGCTTTTGGGTGCAATGACCTATATATGTCTGTTAGGTCTAATTCTTTTATCAAGTTATTTATCTTCTCTATTTCCTTGTTGATCTTCTGTCCCATTGTTCTATCTATAGAGGAGAGCTGTGTATTGAAGTGTCCTACTCTTATTGTTGAAACATCTATTGTTCCCTTCAGTTTTGTCAATGTCTGTCTCAAGTACTTTGGGGCTCCTTGACTGGGAGCATAAACATTTATGATTGTTATATCTTCTTGGTGAATTGACCTTTTAATTAGTATATAGTGTCCTTTGTCTCTTATGATGTCTTTACATTTAAAGTCTATCTTGTCCGATATTAGTATAGCTACTCCTGCTTTCTTTTGGTTATAACTTGCAGGGAAAATCTTTTTCCATCCTTTCACTTTCTATCCATTTGTATCTTTGTGTCTAAGATGAGTCTCTTGTAAGCAGCATTTAGCTGGATTATGTTTCTTAATCCATTCTGCCAATCTGTAACATTTAATTGGTATGTTTAGTCCATTAACATTCAAAGTTATTACTGAAAAGGCATTTCTTGGATCCACCATCTTATCTTTTTTATTTTATTTGTCAGATCTATATATTCTTTTCTCTCTTTTTCTTTGTATCTTTAAATTACCTTTAGTGGTACTGTTCAATTCTGTGCCCTCCTCCAGACCTCCCTCACCTTTCTTGTTTTTTTTTTTCAGCTGGCAGAACTCCTTTTAATCTTTTTTGTAGAGCCAGTCTTTTGTTGACAAATTCTTTCAGGACTTCTTTGTCTGTGAAAACTTTAATCTCTCCCCCATTTTTAAAGGTCAGTTTGGCTGGGTACAGAATTCTTGTCTTGAAGTCTTTCTCTTTTAGGATCTTGAATATATTATACCACTACCTTCTCACCTCCAGGGTGCTAGCTCTGTAGCCTGAACTCAGTCTTATTTGGTTTACCTTGTATGGAGTAGATTGTTCTTCTCTTGTTGCTTTCAGGATTTTCTTTTTAAATTTTATTTATTTATTTATTTTTTATAATTTATTTTATTTTATTTTATTTAAATACCAAAAAAAAAAACACCAAAACAAATGCATACATTCCTATTTTGATCATTCCATTCTACATTTATAATCAGTAATTCACAATATCATCACAAAGTTGCATATTCATCATCATGATCATTTCTTGGAACATTTGCATCTATTCAGAAAAAGAAATAAAAAGACAACAGAAAAAAAATTATACATACCATACCCCTTACCCCTCACTTTCATTGATCACTAGCATTTCAAACTAAATTTATTTTAACATTTGTTCCCCTATTATTTATTTTTATTCCATATGTTCTACTCGTCTGTTGACAAGGTAGATAAAAGGAACATCAGTCACAAGGTTTTCACAATTACACAGTCACATTGAGCAAGCTATATCATTATACAATCATCATCAAGAAACATGGCTACTAGATCACAGCTCTACATTTTCAGGCAGTTCCCTCCAGCCTCTCCATTACATCTTGGATAACAAGGTGATATCTACTTAATGTGTAAGAATAAACTCCAGGATAACCTCTCGACTCTCTTTGGAATCTCTCAGCCATTGACACTTTATGTCATTTCACTCTTCCCCCTTTTGGTCGAGAAGGTTTTCTCAATCCCTTGATGCTGAGTCTCAGCTCATTCTAGGATTTCTGTCCCACGTTGCCAGGAGGGTCCACACCCCTGGGAGTCATGTCCCACATAGACAGGGGGAGGTTGGTGAGTTTGCTTGTTGTGTTGGCTGGAGAGAGAGGCCACATCTGAGCAACAAAAGAGGTTCTCTTGGGGGTGACTCTTAGGCCTAATTTTAAGTAGGCTTGACCTATCCTTTGTTGGGTTAAGCTCCAAGACTGGGGGCTCAGGCTATAGCTTTGGTTGTCCATACTGCTTGTGAGAATATCAAGAATTCAACTTGGGGAGGTTGAATTTTCCCTCATTCTCACAATTCCCCAATGGGGACTTTGCAAATACTTTTCTGCTCACTGATCAAATCACTCTGGTATTCATTGGGGTATCACTCTGGACAAACCAACAAAATCTCATGTCCTACCCAAGGTTCCATGTACTTATGTTGTTCAACCAAGCTATCTACATAAGTTATATTAGGAAATGCACTAGTCAAAATATTAATTTTGTACAAAATAAACATTTTTTGCTTTAGTCTCACACATAAGTTGAAATTTTAAAATATTAATTGCCATCTATTTTCAGCACTCTGCAGTAGTGACATTTCTTTGTTCTTCCTCATACAAAAACATTTTTAAAATTTGTACATTTAGTTACTATTATTATATACTCTAGGCATTCCTAGATTATACCATCTCAATCTTTATCGTCTGTCTTTCTTTCTGATTTCATTTGTGTCTCCAGTCCTCCTCCCTCTATTATTCTCACATGCAGCTTCACTCAGTGTTTTAACATAATTGTATTACAGTTAGGTAGTATTGTGCTGTCCATTTCTAAGTTTTTACATTCAGTCCTGTTGCACAATCTGTATCCCTTCAGCTCCAATTACCCAATATCTTACCCTATTTCTATCTCCTGATGGTCTCTGTTACCAATGAAATTCCCCAAGTTTATTCACTAATGTTAGTTCATGTCAGTGAGACCATACAGTATTTGTCCTTTTGTTTCTGGCTAATCTCACTCAGCATAATGTCCTTAAGGTCCATCCATGTTGTTACATACTGCATAACTTTATTCTGTCTTACAGCTGCATAAATATTCCATCATATGTATATACCACAGTTTGTTTTGCCACCCGACTGTTGATGGACATTTTGGCTGTTTCCATCTCTTGGTAATTGTAAATAATGCTGCTATGAACATTGTTCTGCAAATGTGTCCTTGCCTTCATGTCCTTTGAGTAGAGACAGCATATAGATGGGTCCCGTTCCCTAATCCATTCTGCCAGTCCATGTCCCCCAATTGGGAAGCTTAATCCATCAACATTCAGTGTTATTACTGCACGGGCAGTACCCTCCTCTACCATTTTGCCTTTTGACTTTTATATGTCCATCTCATTTTCCTTCTTTTTTACCTTTATTCGTAGTCTTCCTTTCTACACTCTTCTCCACACCTTTCTCTTCTGCCTTCATATCTGTCTCTAGTGCTCCCTTTAGTATTTCTTGTAGAGCTGGTCTCTTGGTCACAAATTCTCTCAGTGATTTTTTGTCTGAAAATGTTTTAATTTCTCCCTCATTTTTTTTTTTT
>PVIY010025257.1:0-36945 GCA_004026745.1 Myrmecophaga tridactyla
GAGAGGTGTGGAGAAGAGTGTAGAAAGAAGGAAAATTAGATATGACATATAAAATACAAAAGGCAAAATGGTAGAGGAAAGTACTACCCAAACAGTAATAACACTAAATGTTAATGGATTGAACTCCCCAATCAAAAGACATAGACTGGCAGAATGGATTTAAAAACAGGATCCTTCTATATGCTGTCTACAGGAAACATATCTTAGACCCAAAGATAAACATAGGTTGAAAATGAAAGGTTGGGAAAAGATGTTTCATGCAAATAACAAAACCAGAAGAGACATCACAAGAAAATAAAACTGCAGAGTAATACCCCTTATGAATCTACACACAAAAATCTTCAACAAAACACTAGCAGACCAAATCCAACAGCATATAAAAAGGTATATACCATAACCAAGTGGGATTATCCCAGGAATGCAAAGTTGATTCAAGATATGAAAAACAATCAATGTATTATACTATATTATTTGAACAAAGGACAGAAACCACATGATAATCTAAAAAAAGGAAAAGCATATGACCAAGACAATTTCCTTTCATGATTAAAAAACACTTAAACTAGGGATAGAAAGAAACTTCCTCAACCAGATAAAGGGCGTCTATGATAAACTCACAGTTCACATCATCCTTCGTGGTGAAAGATTGACTCCTTCCCCCCTAAAATCAGGAACAAGGCAAAGTTGTCCACTCTTACTACTACTATTCAACATTGTATTGGAAATGAAAAAGAAATAAAAGCCATCCAGATGGGAAAGGAAGAAATAAAGCTATATTCATAGATGACATGACCTTATATAAGAAAGTCTTAAGGAATCAACTTGCCAAAAAAAAAAAACAATAGTAACTCTTTTAGAACTAATAAAGTTCAGTAAGCTTACATGGTAAATGATCCATATGCAAAAATCATGTGTATTTCTACATAGTAGCAACAAACAGTCCAAAAATGAAATTAAGAAAACAGTTTTGTTTACAATAGCATCAAAAATGTTATTAGCAAAAGAAGTGCAAGATTTGTGTACTGATGACTATAAAACATAATTGAAAAATGTTAAAGAAGACATAAATAAATAAAAGTCATCCCATGTCTCTGGATTAGCAGACTGAATATTGTTAAGATATCAATGCCCACCAAATTGATGTACAGATTTAACACAATGCCTAGTAAAAGCCCAGTTCCCCCTCCCTTTTTTTTTTTTTTACAAAAATTGACAAGCTTATTCTAAAATTCATGTGGAAATACAAGGAACTTTTTTTTTTATTTTTTATTAAATAAAAAAAATTACAAGAAACACAAACATTCCCAACACATACACTCAGCAATTCACAATATCATCACATAGTTGCATATTCATCATCATGATCATTTCCCAGAACAATAGCGTGAATTCAGAAAAAGAAATAAAAGGACAACAGAAAAATAAAAAATAAAAAAAATTACATACTATACCCCTTACCCCTCCCTTTCACTGATCACTAGCATTTCAAACTAAATTTATTTTAACATTTGTTCCCCCTATTATTTATTTTTATTCCATACGTTCTACTCATCTGTTGACAAGGTAGATAAAAGGAACATTAGACACAAGGTTTAAACATTGGTGTGTAAATGTCCATTTGTGTCCTTGCCCTCATGTCCTTTGAGTACAGACAGCATATAGATGGGTCCTGTTTTTTAATCCATTCTGCCAGACTATGTCTTTTGATTGGAGAGTTTAATCCATTAACATTCAGTGTTATTACTGCATGGGTAGTACTTTCTTCTACTATTTTGCCTTCTGAATTTTATATGTCATATCTAATTTTCCTTCTTTTTACCTTTACTCATAGTCTTCCTTTCTACACTCTTCTCAACACCTCTCTCTTCTATCTTTTTATCTGTCTCTAGTGCTCCCTTTAGTATTTCTTGAAGAGCTGGTCTCTTGGTCACAAATTCTCTCAGTGATTTTTTGTCTGAAAATGTTTTAATTTCTCCCTCATTTTTTAAGGACAGTTTTGCTGGATATAGAATTCTTGGTTGGCAGTTTTTCTCTTTTAATAGTTTAAATATATCATCCCACTGTCTTCTCACCTCCATGGTTTCTGCTGAGAGATCTGCACATAGTCTTATTGGGCTTCCCTTGTATGTGATGGATTGCTTTTCTCTTGCTGCTTTCAAGATTCTCTCTTTCTCTTTGACTTCTGACATTCTGATTAGTAAATGTCTTGGAGTACGTCTATTTGGATCTATTCTCTTTGGGGTACGCTGCAGTACTTGGATCTGTAATTTTAAGTCTTTCATAAGAGTTGGGAAATTTTCAGTGATAATTTCCTCCATTAGTTTTTCCTCCTCCTTTTCCCTTCTCTTCTCCTTCTGGGACAACCACAACACGTATATTCGTGCGCTTCATATTGTCATTCAATTCCCTGAGTCCCTGCTCATGTTTTTCCATTTTTTTCCCTATATTTTCTTTTTCTTGCCGGATTTCAGATGTTCCGTCCTCCAGTTCACTAATCCTATGATCTGTCTCTTGAAATCTACCATTGTAGGTTTCCATTGTTTTTTTCATCTCTTCTACCTGCCTTTCATTCCCATAAGTTCTGTGATTTGTTTTTTCAGACTTTCAATTTCTTCTTTTTGTTCATTCCTTGCCTTCTTTATATCCTCCCTCAATTCATTGATTTGTTTTTTGATGAGGTTTTCCATGTCTGTTCGTATATTCTGAATTAATTGTTTCAGCTCCTGTATGTCATTTGAATTGTTGGTTTGTTCCTTTGACTGGGCCGTATCTTCAATTTTCCTAGTGTGATTTGTTATTTTTTGCTGGCGTCTAGACATTTAATTAGTTTATTCTGGAGATTGCTTTCACTTCTTTTACCTAGGGTTTTCTTGCTGGATGAATTTGTTGTCTCTCTGTTCTTTGACATTCAGTTCAGCTTTATCTGGACCTCTAGCTTAAGTTTTGTTTAACAGAGGGTAATTTTTCAGTTCTTGTTTTCTTGTTTCTTGCCCTGCTTGTGTGGTGCGTTTTTCCCCCCACACTTAGGCGGGTCTACTTAGATATTATAGACCCCAGCCAGATTTTCCCAGACCAAATTGTCCTCCTATCAGTAGGAAAGAGTCATCTGCATTGGTTTTCCCTGAGGGTGAGACCCAGTAGGTTGAAAAACTTTCCTGTGAAGTCTCTGGACTCTGTTTTTCTTATCCTGCCCAGTATGTGGCACTTGTCTGCCTGCAGGTCCCACCAGCGTAAGATGATGCAGTACCTTTAACTGTGGCAGACTCTCCCTGCTGGGGACGTGGTGGAGACAGAGGAGAGGTTGTAGTCTGGTTTTAATGGCTTCAAATTACCAAGCCCTGGTGTGTGAATTCCTTGAGGGAAGGATTCCACCTGAGTTGGGCTTCACCCCTCCCTTAGGGAAGGCACAGGCTCCAGACAAGCCCCAAATAGAGCTCACTTCTGCCTATGCCTGGGGCAGTTGCTGCCTGAGAAGTCGTCCTGCCGCTATATCCAAAGGCAGTCAAGCCTTTGTAGAAACACAGCCACAAACCTCTGTTTCCTTCTTTTTTTTCCCCCTTTTTCTGTCAGCCCTGCCCCCTTGGTGCCGGGGCAAAAATGAGCAACCTCCGCTTTGGCCAGGTTCACCTAAGCTGGGGGCCTATTTTTAGTTGTCAGAATTTGTTAATTAATTCCACAGTTGGCGTTTGATTATGCTAAGTCCCTGCTGCTGGTAAAGTCCTTTCCTTTCCCCTCTGGGAAGCAGCCTGTGGGGGAGGGGTGCTGGCCACTGCAGCTTTGGGAACTCACGGTTCTGGGGGGTCTCACAGCCGGTCCAGCTGGTCCAGACTGGGATATGCTGTGTGTCTGGTCACTGACGTGGCCCCAGGAGCTGTTCTGTACTGTTTCTGGTTATTTAGTAGTTGTTCTGGAGGACGAACTAAAATGCGCACGTTGTTAAGCCGCCATCTTGACCCGGAAGTCCTACAAGGAACTTTTTATAGCCAAAACACTATTGAAAAATAAAAACAAAGTTGGAAGACTCACACTTTTTGATTTCAAAACTTGCTGCAAAGCTACAGAAATCAAGACAGTGTATTTCTGGCATGAGGATAAACATATAAATCAATGGAATAGAATTGAGAGTATAGAAATAAAATCTAACTTTTATGGCCACTTGATTTTCAGCAAGGTTGCCAAGTTAATTCAGTGGGGAAAGAATATTCTTTAGAATGATAGGTAGTTGGATAACTGCCCCATTCCTTCACATTTTTAATTTCCCATGCCATTAACTTGTTGACAAAATTGGGTCCCTTGTCCTGTAGAATGCCCCACATTCTAGATTTCGGCTATTTCTTTATAGTGAATCTGTTTATGCTTAATCTGTTCCTCTTGTCTTTGTATTTCCTATAAACTAAATAAAGACCTTATTAGATTCGAGTCCAATTTCTTGTCTTTTGGACAATAATACTTGATATGTAAAGCTGTGTATATTTCCTATTACATCTCCTGAGGAGACATGTAATGGTTGTCTGACTTTTAGCAATAAGATTGATTAGTGAATTCAGATGGCAACAGACTGATTTCTTCATTATAAATTTATTAACCTTTTACTTAATTATTTTATCCTCTTAATAATATTCAGTACCTGAGTCAATTATTTTTAAGGGTTACGAAATAATTTTTATAACTTTCTTATTACTTCTGAATGTGTTCATTGAAATTCTTTTGTATTTAATGTTCTCTCATCTACCAGAGCTATTTTGTTATGCTGAAATTCCATTCATACTTAAAGAGTTGGTGCCCTAGCAAACTTCGGTTATGGTAAATTAGTCCATTATTTTACTATTTATTTTAAAAGTCTAATTAAGATATTATTTGCATACCATCTATTCACCCATATAATGTATACAATTCAATGTCTTTTAGTAAATTATAGGATTGTGCAATTATCACCACAATCTCCTACTTTTATTTTAGTGTCTTTTTTCTCTAGTATCATTCACTGCGCTTCAATAACTTGAATGCTCAAATCTTTTTAATATTTAAATTGCTAACATTTGCCCATTGAAACAACCCCTCAAGCTGTTTCTGTGTCCATTTTCTTTTTCATAATTCTTTATTGATATGTAATTCATATAGTAAATAATTCACCACATTAAATTGCCAAAGGCATTAGTTTTTAGTATCTTCAGAGTTGTACAGCCATCACCATTATCTAATTTTAGAACATTTTCATCACCTCAGAATGAAATCTCATACCCATCAGAAGTCATTTTCCTTATCTCCTGGGAACCACTAATCTACTTCCTGTCTCTATTGATTTACCTTTATTGAACATTTCATGTACATGGAAGTATACAATATGTGGCCTTTTTGTAACTTCTTTCACTTGGCTTAGTGTTTTCAAGGTTAATACATATTTGTAGCATTTTTATGGCTGAATAATATTTCAGTATGTGGATGGATATACCTATACATTTTATTTCTTCATTCATGAGTTGATGGATATTGATGTTTCCCCTTTTTAGCTATTATGAATAATGCTGCTATGAACATTGTTGTATGATATTTTGCATGAAAATATATTTTCAGTTATCTTAGGTATAAACCTAGAAGTAAAATTGCTAGTTCATATGGTGCATTTAACATTTTGAGGAACTGCTAAACTGTTTTCCAAAGAAGCAGTACCACTTCACAATCATCCAGCAATGTGTAAGCATTCCTCCACTTTTTCACCATGCTTACACATTGCTGGATGATTGTGAAGTGGTACTGCTTCTTTGTAACTATCACCCTGTTCTGAGGTGATAAAAATGTTCTAAAATTAGATAGTGGTGATAGCTGTGCAACTCTGAAGATACTCTGAAGATACTAAAAACTAATGCATTTGGCACTTTAACGTGGTGAATTATTTAGTATATGAATTACATATACTAATGTAATGTATCCCTTCGTGATATTTGGTGAAAAAAGACATATGAAATCTGTCTTTTTCATTATAACCATTCTAGTCAGTGTAAATTGGTATCTAATTGTGGTTTTTGGTTATATTTCCATGATAGCTAATGTTGAGCATCTTTTCACGGGCTTTTTGCCTATTTGTGTATCTCCTTTGGGGAAGTGTCTATTCAGATCCTTTGCCCATTTTTCAGTTGGGTTATTTGTATTTTTGTTATTGAATTATAAGAGTTCTTTATATTTTAGGCACGTCCCTTTTCAGATATAATGATTTGTACATATTTTCTCCTGTTCTGTGGGTTGTCTTGTCAATTTCTTGATGGCATTATTTGCAACATAAAGCATTTTAATTTTGATATGGTCTAATATATTTGTGTTTTCTTTTGTTTCTGTGCTTTTGGTGTCATCTCAGAAACCATTGCCTAATCTGTGGTTATAAAGAGTTATTACTATGTTTTCTTCCAAGAACTATAAACTCTTTTAAGTTTAGTTTTTTTGTTTGGTTTTGTGTGTGTGTGTGTGTGTGTCTTTTATTTAAGTCTAAGATCTAAACAGATCTTGAGTTCATTCTTTTCAATAGTATAAGGTAGGCGGAGGGGTCCAATTTCATTCTTTGCAGGTGTGTGTCCACCTGTTCAATTGTTGCAGAGGGTATTCTTTCTATATTGAATTGTCTTGGCAGTCTTTTTGCAAATCAATTGAGCACAAAAGTTAAGGTTTATTTCTGGAGTCTCAATTCTATCCCATCAATCAATTTGTCTACCCTATCCCAGTATTACACTGTCTTGATTACTGTTGCTTTGTAGTCAGTTTTGAAATCAGTAAGTATAAGTACTCCATCTTTATCCTTTTTCAAAATTGTTTTGGCTATTTTTGTTCTATATATTACAAATGAAAACTGCATGTGAATATACAGTTATTTAAAAATTAAAAGTTAAAAGAAGAAATACTCCAGTAAAAAAAAAAAAAAGGAAGGGAGGATAAAGGAAACTTGTATTGCTATATGATGATGGTTTTGAAACTGGGCGTGGGTCAATGAAGGTTTCTTTCAGTTTTTGCCTTTTATGTGTATTTGGAAATTCTCAATATAATTTGGTTTTGTTTTGTTTTTAAGAACAGTATTGAGGCTCTGAAACTAAACTGTTTGTATTAGAGTTCCAGCCCCCCAATGTATTCATCAAATGAACTTCATTAAATTATTTAGGCTCTCTATACCCCAGTTTCCTCAACTCTAAAATTGGGATGAAAATTGTACCTATTTCATATTGTGGCTATGAAAATTAAATGAGTTAATTTATTTAGGATCTTAAAACAATGCTGTGTGATCAGTTGAATTATATACCCCCAGACACATGTAGAAAGCTGCATGTGTGAAGCTTCGTGATATTTGTCTCCCATGTGACTTCTTTTCAGAGAGTGACCTCCGCAGAGGAGAAAAGCACCTGGATAGGATGAGCCAGGATGTGGATACCAGCCAGCTTCTTTCCCCGCTCACTCCTCTCATTGCCCAATGAACTCATGAACAAAGTGACTATGGTAGTGGGGATTAAGGTTATGCATGGGCTCAGCAACATGAATGTCTGCTCAACAAAGCTGACCTGGCTTCGCTTGCTACTGAGTGCCCAATCTGCCAGCAGCAAATATTAACACTCAGCCCCTGATATGGCACCATTTCCCAAGGTGATCAACCTGCTATCTGGTGGCAAGCTGATTACATCAGACCACTTCTATCATGAAAAGGGCAGCATTCTGTTCTTACTGGAATAGACATGTAATGCTTCTGCCACAACTACGATCCATGAACTTACAGAATGCTTTATCCATTGACAAGGCATTGGATAAAGTGGATGCATAAAATGGTTAAATGGCCTTTTTCTATAACAGTTTTATTCATGCACCATATAACCCATCCTAAGTGTACAATCGATGGCTTTTGGTATAATCACAAAGTTAAGTATTCACTGCTACTGTCAATATGAGAACATTCTCATTTCTTCTGAAGAAAAAAATCCTATACCTCTTATATCCTCCTTTTACTGATGTTTTGCTTTCATATAGTGCCTTTGTTACAATTAATGAAAGAATATTACAATGCTACTGTTAACAATTAGTTTACATTAATTGTATTTTTCCTTCATAATACCCTATTATTAACACTTCGTAATGGTGGCATATGTTTGTTCTAGTTCGTGTAAGAGCTCTCTTACATTTATACAATTAACCACCATCATTGCCCACTCTGTTATACTATACACTAAGTTATACAGTCCCAGTTTTTATCCTCTGACTTTCCTTCTGGTGACATACATGACCCTAGCCTACCTCTTTCAAGCATACTCACACTTCATGTTGTTAACAGCACTTACAGTATTGTGCTACCATCACACAGTATTGTGCTATTCATTTGTAAACCTTTACAATGAACCTTTTGAATATTCTACATTCCTTAATCATCAATACCTCAAATTCTGCCCACTTTCTTTTTCCTAATAACCTAAGCTCTCAAATTTAATTCTCAGATAGTTTTCATTATACTTAGTTCACAATAATGAGACCATACTACATTTGTCCTTTTAGTTTTGGCCTATTTTGCTCCACATAACGTCCTCAAGTTTCATTTGCCTTATTGCATGCCTCATGATTTCATTCCTTCCTGCAGCCACACAGTATTCCATTGTATGTGTACACCTCAGATCACCCTTCTACTCATCAATCAATGGACCCTTGGGTCAGAAATGGCCTTTTAGAGACTGAATTATAGCACAAACTAAGTAACAATACCTTGCAGGGCTACAGCAGTGTTCTCCAGGAAGTTGTATATGCTCTCACTCAACATCCAGTATATAGTGCTATTTCTCACATAATCACATAGAAATGTAAGTGGCACTACTCACTAATACCCCTATTGATCCACTAGAAAAATGTGTGCTTCCTGCCCCCATGATCTTATGCTCTGCTGGTCTAGTGGTCTTAGTTATAAAAGGAGGAGTTCTTCCACTAGGAGATATAACAATAATTCCATTGAACTTGAAGTTAAGACTGCCTTCCATCTACTTTGGGCTCCTCATGCCCCTGAATAGGCAAAGAAGGGAGTTGCTATACTGTCTAGGGTGATTGATCCTGACTATAAAAGGAAAATAGGACTGCAGCTATACAATGGAGGTAAGGAAGAGTATGCCTGGAATACAGGAGGTCCCATAGAATGACTCATACTTCTGCCATGCCCTGTGATTTAAGTCAGTAGAAAGCTACAATAACCAAATCCAGCAGGAATATTAATGGCCTAGACCTTTCAGGAATGAAGGTTTGGGCCACCCCACCATATGGCCTGCTGAAGTGCTTGCTGGGGGTAAAGGGAATATAGAATGGATAGTGGAAGAAGGTAATTTAAATATGAGGTATGACATGTAATCAGTTGCTGAACCGAGCATTCTTAATGGGTTATGAGCATATCTTCCTTGTTTTGTTATAAATATGTTTGTGTATATGTGCATAAAAAATATCTTTGCTTTCTTCCCTCTCTTATTTCCTTATCATATAACATATAAGTTAATATGTGGTATTAACTTTATTTCATAGTAGTTCATATACAACATTTCAGAGATAAGAATGACTATCACCCAAGGACTTGCATCTCCTTCTGGGGAAAGGGTTAGTTATGTTTCCAGTTGTATACAGGACAGTTGAATTGTTAGGTCAAAGTATGACTATGTTATTGTCTTTATTTAAATATTAAGCTTGGTATAAAGAGATGTGTATGGGTGCCAAGTTGACACAGGTAGAATGTGGTGCTTAATTTTGTCAGTCAACTTAGCTAAATCACGGTGTCCAATTGTTGAGTCAAGCTAACACTGGCCTGATTGTTACTTTGAAGGCACTGGTAAATGGATTTAAATCATTAGTCCGTTGATTGCATCTTTAGCTGATTACATCTACAGTCAACAAAGGAGATTGCCTTCAGTAATGGGAGGAGTCTTCTCATCCAATCAGTTGGAAACCTTAAAGCAAGAACTCAGTATTTCAGTCAGAAAGAAGAATTGCTATCTCTACTTCAGTCAGTCAGGCCAGCTTCTCCTGGGAAAGTTAGCTCCACCTTCATCAAGCTTCCAACCTGAGGCCTGCCCTATGGAATTTGGACTTGCCAATCCCCACAGTCATGTGAGTCAATTCCTGTAATAAATCCCTTAGTATTTGCACATATATGTATGCATGTATGCTGTGTTTCTCTGGTGAACCTTAACTAATACAGATTGGCAAATAGTAAACATTCAGTAAATACATTGAGTAAAACAGAATATGAAAAATAGACTTTAAAACAAGTCATAATATAGAATATAGACTGCCAGGGGATGGGGTAGATATAGGAGATGGGGAGTTAATGCTTAAATTGTACAGAGTTTCTATTTAGGTTGTTTGTAAAGTTTTGGTAAAGGGTGGCAGGGAAGTTAGCACAACATTTTGAATGCAGTTATCAGCACTGAATTATATATCTGATGTGGTTAAAAGGGGAAATTTTACATTGTATATAAGTTACTAGAATAGAAATTATTTTAAAAAAATAAAGGATAGTACAACACAGTGAGTCCTACTATAATTGATGGACTACAGTTAATAGTTGTGTTACTCAGGGTTCTCTAGAGAAACAGAACCAACAGGAGAGATCTGTAAATATGAGATGTATAAAGGTGTCTCACACAACCATGGGAATGAAAGAGTCCAAAATCCGTTGGGCAGGCTGTGAAGCTGGCGGCTCCAATGAAGAGTCTTGACCAACTGGACAGGAGAGGCTCACTGGCTGAAGAAGCAGCCAAAGAGTCCCTCTTCTTAAAAAGCCTTCAACTCACTGGATTATCTTGTTGTGAAAGACACACCTTAGTTGATAGCAGAAGTAATCAGCCAGAGATGCAGTCAACCAACTGATGATTTAATACACTAGCCTTCCAGTTTATCAGCCAGCCATGAAATATGCCTGCAGCGGTGGTGAGGCAAGTGCTTGCTGGACCAGACAACTAGGCATAATCACTTTGCCAAGTTAACACCAGAACCTAACCATCAAAATAGTCCAATTATAAAAATATTATTTCATTAATTGTGACAACTGTACCACACTGTTGCTAGATTTAAAAAAGTGTGGTTCATGGGAACTCTGTTGTATTTTATGCATGATTTTTCTGTGAACCTACAACTTTTCTAATAAAAAATATTAATTCAGCAACAACAACAACAACAAAAAGAGCCAAGTACATGTAGAAAATAACCAATATAAAATGCAACAAAAATTCTGGTCTTTACATTAAAAATTCAGTGGACAAATTGACATATCTGAAAAGAGAATTAATGAATTGGAAGATAATGGCAGAAATTACCCAGAATACACCACAGACAGAAAATGTGAAAGAGAGATTATGAGACATGAAAGATAGAGAAGGTACAGCATTCATCTGATAGAAGTTTTGAGAAAGATCATAGAGAAAATTTAGAAGGAACATTAGAATGGATAAATGCACATTTCCAGAATTGATGAAAATCATGAATCCTCAGACTGAAGAAGCACAGCATATCTTGATAAAGATCAATAAAATCCCCATGCAGAAATATTTTAGTGAAACTGCAGAACATCAAAAAGGGGGCAAAAAAAAGACATCATACAAGCAACCAGAGGGAAAAAAACAGATTACCTACAAAAGTACAAGAATTTGACAACAGATATCTCAGCAAGAGTGTATTAGGGTTCTCTAGAGAAGCATAACCAATTTGAGAGATCTATAAATATGAGATTTATAAAGATGTCTCACACAACCTGAGATTGAAAGAGTCCAAAATCTGCAGGGCAGGCTATGAAGCTGGCAGCTCAGAATAAGAGTCTGGATGAACTCCAGAAGAGAGGCTGGCTGGCTGAAGAAGCAGCCGAAAATTTCTCTTCTTCCTCATATAATCTTCAGTTGATTGGATTATCTCATTGGTGGGAGATACAGCTTATTGATCACAGATATAATCAGCCACAGATGCAATCAATAGAATGATGATTTAATGCACCAACTGTTTTAGTTCATAAGCTGCCGGAATGTGATATACCAGAAACAGAATGGCTTTTAAAAACGGAAATTTATTAAGTTGCAAGTTTACAGGCCGTGGAAGTGTCCTACTTAAGGCATCAAGGGAAAGATACCTTAACTCCAAAGAAATGGTGATGAAGTTCAGGGTTTTCTCTCAGCTGGGAAGGCACTTGGTGATGTCTGCTAGCTTTCTCTCCTCATTTTATAAGGCTTCCCTGGGGGTATTTTCCTTTACTCCAAAGGTCTCTGTTGCATGGCTCTGTTGGTTCTAGTGGCTCTGAGCTTTTTCCAAAATGGTTCCCTCTCAAAAGGCTCCAGAAAGCAATCCCGCATTGACTGGGTAGAGATACATCTCTATGGAAACTATCTAACCAAAAGTTACCACCCCAATTGGGTGAGTCACATCTCCAAGGAAACAATAAAAAAGATCCACCCAGCAATATTGAATGAGGATTAAAGGACGTGGCTTTTCTGGGCTACACAGCAGGTTCAAAACGTCATATTCTAACTTTGGAGACCAAAAAGACATGTTCTTTCCAAATGCAAAATGCATTCATTCCATCACAATATCTCATAAGCCTTTAACCATTTCAGTAACAGTATAAAACCAGAAACAGTACAAAATCTCATCAAAGTCGGCTAAAGGCACGGTATATCCTAAGGCAAAATTTTTCTCTGACTCTGACCTGTAAAAACTCAGAACATGTTATCTGCTGCCAGCATGCAAAGGAAGAACAGCCATAGAATAGATGTTCCCATTTCCATAGGGAGAAATTGGAAGGAGCACAGGGGTCATTGGACCCAAACAGTTTTGAAAAACTGCAGGGCAAACTCCATTAGATTTCAGAGTCTGAGAGGACTTTAGAACATGGCAGTCCCACCCTTTCCAAGTGTCTGTGCAGCAGCCTGCCTCTCTCTGAATGCAAACTTGGCAGACACTGGGGAGACCACCTCTTTCTTGGCTCCAGTCTCTCCAAGCACCAGGGCCACACCTAGGCTCTCTGCCATCTCTGGGGCACATGCTCAATCCCTCCAAAACAATGGGGAGGCAGCCAGGTTCTCCCCAATACCCAATCCTCTCAAAAGGAGAGTAGTTATCTGTAGCAGATGGTAAGGCTTTGCTCCAAAATTCTAAGTGTCTGCATTGTGATTCTCCTATAGGGGCCTACCAAAGGCTCCAGACAGCATCCCTCTTTGTCACTAGCACTTCCAGCACCATTGGATCTGCTGGATCCTATGGGCCAAGTGGCAGAGCAGCTTGCCCAGCAGCCTAGACATGTCGCAGAGCCTCCTCTTGTACCAGTCCCCACCCAAGACTAGCAGCTTTTCTAGTCACTTGTTAAATGGGCCAGAGTAGCACACCCAAATGAGGAATATGTTGTGTCTAAAATCTGAAGAGGCCAGCTAGGCATTCTCCCTCTTTTTTGGTTGTAGGAGGAGCCAGATGCAACAGCTTGTCCATCACCTTAGGATATCTCGACATGTCCCACACCACTGGACACCTAGAAATTTCACTGAGGTGAAAGGCCCCTTTATTTTTCTTGGATTTATCTCCCATCCCCAGACCCACAAATGCCTTACCAATAAGTCTAGAGGAGCTGCTACTTTTTTCTTAGGTCCAATCAACATAATATCATCAATATAATGGATCTGCCTGATGTCTTGTGGGAGGGAGAAATGATCAAAGTCCCTGCGGACAAGATTGTGACATAGGGCTACAGAGTTGATATACCCCTGAGGCAGAACAGTGGGGGTATACTGCTGGCCTTGCCAGCTGCATGCAACCTGTTTCTGGTGGTCCTTACTGACAGCTATTGAGAAAAAAGCATTTGCCAGATCAACGCTGCATGCCAGGTGCCAGGCAATGTGTTTATTTGCTCAAGCAATGATACTACTTCTGGGACAGCAGCTGCAATTGGAGTCACCACCTAGATAAGTTTACATTAATCCACTGTCATCCTCTAAGACCCGTATGTTTTCTGCATAGGACAAATAGGAGAGTGGAATGGGGATGTGGTGGCAATCACCACCCCTGCATCCTTCAAGTCCTTAGGAGTGACAAATCTCTGCAGTCCCTCCGGGGATCTGGTATAGCTTCTGATTCACCATTTTGCTAGGTAGGGGCAGTTCTAGTGGCTTCTATTTGGCCTTTCTTATCATAATAGCCCACACTCCACAAGTCAGAGAACCAATGTGGGGATTCTGCCAGTTGCTGAATATGTCAATTCCAATTATGCATTCTGGACTGGGGAAATAACCAAAGAATGGGTCTGGGCATCAACTAGACACACTATGAGATGGACCTCAGCTACTGCTCCATGACCTTCATAAGCCCCTATTCTGCTTGGTGGACCAGAGTGACATTTTGTTCTAAGCCAGTGTCTAATAATCCCTGAAATATCTGATCATTTCCTTTTCCCCAGTACACAGTCACCCTGATAAAAGGCCGTAAGTCTCCTTGGGAAAGGCTGGAGGGAAAGTTAACAGTGTAAATTTTGGGAAGTGTTAAAAGGTCCTTCCCTCAAGGGTACCCAGCTTTCCCCTCATTCAAGGGGCTCTGGGCCTGTAAACTATCTCAAGTCTGGAAATTGATTAAGGGGCCGTGATTGTCTATTTTGTAATTCAAGTTAGACTTCTGTTCACTTGACCTAGAGTTCTTCTACTTATACAGCTCAAACAAAAATTGAATAGACTGTCCATCTGTTTACTTCTAGGTACCCCCATGATCTATTAGCCAATGCCACAAGTCTCTGCAAGTCAGATTATTTTGTCTGCTGTCCATTATGGTGGCCACACCCACCTTCTCTGTGGTGATTGACTATTGCGGTATGGCTTCTGCCAGCTCAGGATCCTATCATCCCCATTGTGTTAAGGATTCCAGCTCAGTGACAGCAGTTCCCACAGTAATATAATATCTGACCTACAGAGAAGGTTGGCTACAGAGTTCTTCAGGGATAATGAAGCTGGTCTCCAGAATTTATTTCTCATAGTTCTGGTGAAAGGTGTGTCCTCTGTATATTTCCAGGGTGTGTGAGTATGTCTTCCATGATAAATCCACCCTAACATTCCCATCTCTGTAAGCCTATGGATCACCTCATCTACATTATACTAGGAAAGGTCAGGCATTTCAACCTCAGATAATGTTGGCCACCTTTTGATCCATGTCTCAGCCAACCATCCAAACAAACTGTTAATGCCTTTTTAACCCCTCAGACTACAACATTGAATGCAGAATCTCTGCTTAGTGGGCCCATATCGACAAATTCAGCTAGATCCAACTTTATATTCCTTCTCCCATTATCCCATACCCTTAATATCCACACATACTCCCCTGATTTCAGCCTATATAGATTGGAAAAATTATGCAGTTCTTTTGGAGTATGGCATATCTCTTCATGGGTCACATTATGTGCCTCACCTTTTTGGGCCTATTGGGACTTAATCTTGTTATAGGTCTTAAGAAAAGAGGGATAGTGGGGGTGGGTCATGAAAAGAAATAGAAGGGTCTTTCAAGCCAATTACCTCAGGACATTCCATTGCAGTTTCATCTGGTGAAACAGATTAGTTGCTCCAGACAGAGGAGTGAGGGCTGTTTCCCCAGGGGAGGTGGTTACAAGGTCAGCAGGCACAGAAGGATTAATCTCTTTAGGTGGATTGCAGACTCCTCTGAGCAGACTGAATGCTGGGAAACTTTTCTCAAGGTAGGCTAGAGGTCAGGAATCTCTTTTCTCAGGACAGTGCATTAAAGCTTGTTCTAGTTTGCTAGCTGCCAGAATGCAATATACCAGAAACAGAACGACTTTTAAAAGAGGGAATTTATTCATTGCAAGTTTACGTTTTCTGAGGCTGTGAAAATGTCATTAAAGCAAGTCTATAGAAATGTCCTATCTAAGGCATACAGGGAAAGATACCTTGGTTCAAGAAGGCCGATGACGTTCAGGATTTCTCTCTCAATTGGAAAGGCACATGGCAAATATGGTGGTGTCTGCTAGGTTTCTCTCCTGGCTTCTTGTTTCATGAAGCTCTCCCACTGCAGTTTTCCCTCCTTCATCTCCACAGGTCTCTGGCTGTGCAGGCTCTGTTGTGGCTCTAAAAAGGGACTCCTCCAAAATGTTTCCTCTTTTAAAGGATTCCATTCCAGCCCACCTGGAATGATTGGAGTCATATCTCCCTCTAATCAAAATTAATATCCAGTCAGGTGAACCACATCTACATGGGAACAATCAAAAAGCTCCCAGCCAGCAGTATTGAATGAGGATTAAAGGACATAGCCTTACTGGGGTCCACCACAGATTCAAACCAGCACAAAGGTCTATCTAGCAAAGGTTCAGCAGATTCCAGGGAGTCCATCTCCCCATCACCATCATTATCAAGCCATATATCTCCATCTCAAGTTTCAGGATCCCATTCTTTTCCAATCAAAGCCCTTAATTTAATAGCAGACATCCTGTAAGGTTGAGATTTTATTTTACATTGTAAAAATAAACTCACACAATGAGGCTCTGTGTCTGGTTTTCAGAGATCTCAATTCTGCAACCAGAGGAAATAAGATTTTCTATCAGGGCAAACACGGAAACTTTTACATCATCCATATGGCACTTAAGTTTCTAATTTGAAGCCTTCAGCTCATCCCTTTCTCTCATTACTGTATCCAGAGTATCTAACAACAACCAGCCAACATCATTATACCTCTTAATCTCACAAAACTCTGTAAAGATGTGAAAAACACTCTCACCCAGAGCCTTCCCTCATATAAGCGTATGATTAGCAGAATCTAACGATGATATTTGCCAGCTCACCCCATGGACTGTCAGTGCTGTCTTGATTATTGGAAACAAAGTCATTAGTGCCTCTGAATCTAATCAGAGTAGAAAACCATTTGTAAAAACCCATTTTTCAGATTCAGTTTTTCAAGAACCACTCCTGGTACCAAGCTGTATTAGTCAGGGTTCTCTAGAGAAACAGAACAAACAGGAGAGGTCTGTAAATATGAGGTTTAGAAAGGTGTCTCACACA
Source organism: Myrmecophaga tridactyla (assembly GCA_004026745.1). Lineage (NCBI taxonomy): Eukaryota > Metazoa > Chordata > Mammalia > Pilosa > Myrmecophagidae > Myrmecophaga > Myrmecophaga tridactyla. The sequence goes on from PVIY010025257.1 coordinate 17,013, forward strand.
ACCGTGGGAATGGAAGAGTCCAAAATCCGCAGGACATTCTCTGAAGCTTGCAGTTCCAATGAAGAGTCTGGACAAACTCCACAGGAGAGACCTACTGACTGAAGAAGTAACCTAAAGTCTCTCTTCTTCCTTAAAAAGCCATGTCTCATTGGTGGAAGAATGGCTTAGTTGATGGTAGATGCAGTCAACTGATTGATGATTTAGTACACCAGCCTTCCAGCTCATCAGCCAGCTATGAAATATCCTTACTGCATTGATCAGACCAGTGCTTCCCTGACCAGACAATTGGGTATCATCACTTTGCCAAGTTGATGCTAGAACCTAACCATTAGAAGGAGCAATAAAGGTATAAAAGTGGAATAATATCTTCAAAATGTCAAGGAAAATAACTGCAAATCTAAAACTCTGAGCCCAAAATGTGGAGAAATTAAAATTTTTAGAAAAAGCTGAGAGACCATGTGGGCTCACTGATTAAAAAATAAGTACTTCACTTATTTATGTAGCAGAGAAGCTAAGCCTACCTATAGTTATACCTAAAAGTTGCTTCCAGAGGACTTCTTTCGTTGCTCAGGTGTAGTGTCTCTCTCTCTCTCTCTCTCTCTCTCTCTCTCTCTCTCTCTCTCTCTCTCTCTCTCTCTCTCTCTCTCCCTCCCTCCCTCCCTCCCTCTCCCCAACTCTGCAAGTAAAATCATTATCCTCCCTCCTACATGGGATATGACATCTAGAAGTGAAGATCTCCCTGGAAGTGTGGGACATGTATCCCAGGTATGAGCTGGACTTAGAACTGTGGGATTGACTGTGCCCTCCTAAAACAAAAGGGGAAAAATGTAACAAAATACGGTATCAGTGGCTGAGAGAAATCAAATGGAGTCTAGAGGCTACTCTTAGGCAAGCTTCAGCTAGATATTGCTGTTCATCATGGTTAGACAAACCCCAACCAAAAACCTTCCTCTCAACTCTAAAGAACACCTAGCTCTATTTGAGGCTCTACAAAAGTTTCATGTACTATGATTACTTTCAAGAAACCTACAACTCCAGAGGGTTCCTAGGCCAGATAAGTCCTGAAAACCGGAGGGGCCAGAACATCAACTACTCCTATCCCCCATCCCATATTATCAACAGCCCTTTCTAGCATGAAAAAGTTAGAATGAGCATAGCCCATATACCCTTAAGATTGGGAGGAGGATTAAAGGAGAAGGAAGAGTTATAACAGAGAAGATAGAATTTAACAACTGCGTATGTTGAATCATTATATTGATATTTCTTTTAATCTCTAGTATCTTGGAGCAGCTAGAAGGAAAAACCTAAAATTGTGGAACTGTAACCCATACCAAACTCTGAAACTTGTTCTATAACTATTTGTTACAATGTACTTTGAAATTTATTACTTTTTTGTATATATGTTATATTTCACAATAAAAAAAAGTTAAAAAACTAACTACTTCAGTAAGAAAGAAATTAAGTGAGATGTCATACTCCAGGGAGAAATGAATGTGCAGGTAAATCTTAATAAGCATTAAACATAAAAATTTAGTTTGATAACAATCACAAATTTGGTGAAGGATTAAAACCAAAGTAATAAAATCAATAAGTGGGAAGTAGGGCCAGTCAGAATATTATATAAATCCTTATATTATAGAATAAGGACAGGAGAGACCTGCTTAACTTTAGACTGTTAAGTATACATGGTGAAAATTGTAGGTACCCAGTAAAGCTAAAGCAAAAGGATATAAAACTTCAGAACAGTGAAGGAAAAGATCAAATAAAATTTTTGATATATTCACTAGAAGGCTGGAAAAGAGGGGAGAGGTAGGTTAAATGCATGTAAATTACCCTGCATCATCATAGAAATAAATCTACATATTTCAGTGTAATGCTTAAATTCATGTGTCAATGTGGCTAGGTCGTGGTGTCCAGTTGTCTGGTCAAGCAAGCACTGGCCTGATTGTTACTATAAGAACATCTCATGGGCTTAAATCATCAGTAAATTTATTGCATCTATGGCTGACTGCATCTGCAGTCGACTGAGGAGATTGCCTCTTAACAATGAGAAAAGTCTCATCCAATCATTTGAAGACTTTAAAGGGAGACTTGATGATTTCAGCAGAACAGAGAAATTTCCATTTCTACTTCAATCAGCTAGCTTCTCCTGGGGAATTCATCAAAATCCATCGGATTCCCATATTGTGGCCTGCCGTATGGAATTTGGACTTGCACATCCCTATAGTCATATAAGACGTGCTAGTTTGAAAGTGTTGTGTACCCCAGAAAATCCATGACCTTTAATTCTGATTCAATATCATAGGATGGAAACCCTTTGATTAGATAATCTCCGCAGAGATATGGCACATCCAGTTGTGGGTGTGGCCTTTTGGTTCATTGGAATTGTGACTCCGCCCATTTAAGGTGGGTTTTGATTAGCTTACTGGAGTCCTGTAAAAGGGGAAATATTTTGAAGAAACCTCAAATGCACATGCTTAGAGAACATTTGCTTCAGAGCTGACAGAGGCATGGATATTTGGACATGCTTGGAGTGCCAACAAAGAGAGTTGATGCCTAGACACAGGCAGAGCCCAGCAGATGCCAGTCACATGCCTTCCCAGATCAGCCTTCCTTGAGCCAGGGTATCTTTCTCTGGATGCCTCAGTTTTTATTTATTAATAAATTAATTAATTAATGTATTTATTGCCTTAGAACTGTAAACATATAACATTAAATTCCCTTTATTAAAGTCATTCTATTTCAGGTATATTCATTCTGGCAACTTTAGCAAACTAATACAAGACAATTCTTATAAAACTGTCATATTATTTATAGATAATCTCTTTCAGTTCTGTTTCCCTAGAGGACTCTATTACAATCAGTAATGCATTAAATGTAAATAGTTTTACATTTTTGGGAGTATAGATTGAAAAAATATAAAATTGAGCTATTTGTGTTTTTTTTAAGTTTAGCCAATATCCTTAAAAATGTAAGCTCTATGAGGGCAGAGATTGTGATCATTTATTGCAAGACTTAAGAGAAACGTCAAGTAGCTAATATTTGTTGAATAAATGAATATATTATTTTTGGAAGACATACCTCAAACAAAATGATACAGAAAGAATGAAAATAAAATGCTTTAAAAAAATGTAGGCGGGAGGATGCAAATGAAAAGAAAGCCAATAAACTGTGATTACTGGACAAAATAGGCTTTTAAGGCAGAAAAGCATTATTAGGTATGAAAATATTCACTATGCAATAAGACAAATAATTCTCCTCAATGACAAAACATTCCTAAAGCTGTGTGAAACTAAGAACATAACCTAAGAGATAAAATGTATGTTTATAGTCGTATTGGGGAATTTAACACTTCTTTCTCAGTAATGTATCAGATCAAACAGATTAAAGGCAACATTAAAATATTTCACATCTTTCAAAAACATAGTTAATAGTCTTAGTCCCTGCATATATAGATAGGCCTTTACCCAACGATTAGAAAATATACATTTTTAGCAAGCACAAATGAATTATTTGTTATGAAAAGAGATCCCATACTAGGCCTTAAAGTCCCTCAAAGACCAACAAATTTGTAATGTTTGGGTCAAGTTCTCTGACTATAATGCAGTAAATTTAGAAATCAATAATAAAACAACTACTAAACTCCAAACACTTGAAAAATGTAAAGCTCATCTTTAAATAATCATGATTCAAAGTATAAATCCTAACGGAAACTAGATAATATTTAGAAGAAGAGTTAAAACTTCTACATTAAAACTTGTAGAAGATTTCAACATAAGATAAAGTTACAGATGAAAACACCTTTTGCATATAGATGAAAAAGTTCTCAACAAAATACTAGCAAGCTGAGTCCAACAGCACACAAAAAGAATTATATACCATGACCACGTGGCATTTTCCCAGGAATGCAAAGGTGGTTCAACATAACAAAAGAAATCACCACAATTATAGAAAGCAGGAGTCAAATATATATATGATCATCTCAATTGATGCAAAAAAGACATTTGATAAAATCCAGCACCTTTCTTGATAAAAACTAGGAATAGGAGGAATTATTCTCATGCTAAAGGGCATTTATGAAAAACCCACATCTAGCCTCATATTCAGTGGAAGAAGATTAAAACTTTCCCTTCAGATCAGAAACAAGCCAGCGATGTCTGCTCTCATCTTTGCTGTTCAACATTGTACTGGAAATTCTAGCCAGAGCTATTAGCCAAGAAAAAGAAATAAAAGGATTCCAAATTGAAAAGGAAGAAATAAAATTATCCTATTTTGAAGTTGACATGATCTTATATATAGAAAATCCAAAAAAATCTAGTAGAAAGCTACTGGAGCTAACAAATTCAGCAAAAACTGAAAGAATACAATATCGAGGAATGAATTTAACCAAGGAGGTAAAGGATTTCTATGAAGGAAAGTATAAAACATTGCTGAAAGAAATTAAAGACCTAAATAAATAGAAAGGCATTCTTTACTTGTGGATTGGAAGACTAAATACTGTTAAGATGTCAATGGTACCCAAAGCAATGTACAAATTCAATGACATCACAATAAAAATTCCAACATGCCTCTTTGCAGAAATGGAATCACTAATCATCAAATTCATATGGAAGGACAAGGTGCCCCTAACAGCTAAAACCATCTTGAAAAAGAACAAGATGGATGTAGAGGACTTGTACTTCCCAATTTCAAAATTTAAGACAAAGCCACAGTAGTCAAAACAGTGTCATACTTATACAAGGACAGAAATATAGACCAGTGGAATCAAGTTGAGAGTTCGGAAATAAACCCTTACATCTCCAGCCAGTTGATTTTTGAGAAAGATGCCAAGTCCACTCAGTTGGGAAAGAATGATGTTGTGCCAGTTTGAAAGGATGTATGTACCCTAGAAAAGCCATGTTTTAATCCTAATCCCATTTTGTAAAAGCAGCTGTTTCTTCTAATCCCTATTCAGTATTGCATGCTTGAAATTGTAATCAGATCATCTCCCTGGAGATGTGATTTAATCAAGAGTGGTTGTTAAACTGGATTAGCTGGAGGCGTGTCTCCACCCATTTGGGTGGGTCTTGATTCGTTTCTGAAGTCCTATAAAAGAGGAAACACTTTGGAGAATGAGAGCAATTCAGAAAGAGCCGAGAATGTCATAGCCACAAGAAGCAGAGTCCATCAGACAGCGACCTTTGGAAATGAAGAAGGAAAACACCTCCCGGGAACCTTCATGAAGGGAAGCCAGGAGTGAAAGCTAGCAGATGATGCCGTGTTCACCACATGCCTTTCCAAATGAGAGAGAAACCCTGACCCAAGGTTAACAAATGTATACGAAATACTTTGGATATTTTCTTAAAGGCAATTATAATTGGAAAAACCCAAATTAGTAAAGATTTATTTATGATTTTTTAAAAATATCTTAGGAGCTCTAATACCTATTTCTAAAACATTTTTAATAAGGTAGGTTAATATCATTATCAAAATTTGAAAAGCAGATTAGTGAATCACCTGATAATGCCAATTGGAATTCAAACTTCTTTTAATATCTGGATTTGAATAAGTAATATATACTGTTTTTTAGCTTTATTAAATATATTACATATTTTCTATGAAATATAGTTTTTGTAACACCTTTTTTGGGCATTAATGTTTCAGTCTTAAAAGATAAAATAAGCAGTGAGCTCCTTTTCCTCTAGGAGAATATGTAAACATATATAAGTAGATATGCATTTATAGCTAAAGAAGTTCATTTCAGCAAGTTTCTACTTCTTTCCTTTCTTTTCTTTTTTCTTTATCCCTTCCTTCCTACAGGCTATCTTATTCTTTATACCATTGGGACCAGGGGAGTTTAACTACCTGCACATGCCCATGGCATGGTTCAAGAGGCAACATTTGATTGTCAAGTACCTTCCATGGCAGTAAAATATGTCTTTTAGATATGGAGGTTTAAATTCTTATGATTGTTTCTTCATTCACTTACATGGATCGAATAAGTAATCTTTGGTCTTAACTGTCTACTCTGATCAGTTCCTTTGGGGATGCCTACATAATCATTCCTAAGAAGTTCTTGAAATACTTTCTACCTTGAAAATGGATTTGCATGTGCTTTATTAGAATTTCTTTTACTTTTTTTTAAATTTATTCTAGATATCAGGTATTTAAAAGTGTGTTTTTGTTCTAAGAAAATAACTAGCCAAAATACACTTTCCCCCACATTCCTATTACAGTCTACATGGAAAGGTTTCTTAATCAAATAAATGATGTGCAGATGTTTTCTCACGTCTGGATATGCCTCTTTGCACTTTCCTCTGTCCTTTCTTCTTTCCCCAAAACTACTTTGCAGAAAACTTTCTGTTTGTCATGCAGAAACCATATAACATAAGAAAAATTGCCAATGTATTGTCAAAGTCAGTGTAGGGCATCCCAGAAAAGATAAATTTTATGTCACAGACAATTTATTAATTAATATTTTCTTTGCTCTCTGTATCTACTGGAGAAAGGAACTGTTAAATAAATTAAGTGACAATGGAAAGAGCCTAAATGCCCAACTATATGGGACTCATTAAACACATCGATTCAGGTAAATGCTATATAGCCAGTTAAAATTACATTTTAGAATAATATTTAATTAAATGTTCATGATGATGATAGCTAAAATTTACCTGGTGCTGATTTTATTCAGGCACCTTTCTAAGTGCTGAACTCATGTTACTATTAATAACCATCTGTGGAGAAACTATTATTATCACCATTTTAAAGATAAGGAAACTGGGTCTCAGACCCTTTAAATACCTTACAAGATTAGATAACTGACAAAAGAGCTAGAATTCACATCCAAGGCAATTTGACTCCAGAGCCTTTGCTAAGGCTTTACTTCATGAAAAAATACCGCAGAAAATCTCTATAAAATTTTTCATGAAACTAGACAAAATATTTTAAGTTCATCTATAAAATAAAATGAGTTAAATGTTGACTGTATGTGTGCGTGAAGATTTCACAGTAAAAATACTTCTTCAAAATGAGTTAAAGGTAGCCAGTCAAATTTTGGAAAAGTAGAATTGATGAGAGGGAGGGACAGCATGTCCTACCAGGTATTAAATTAAACCATGTTATCCTAATTTAAAAGTACCATATTGTAGCAGAAATAGGTGAATAGATAGAAGAGCATACCACTTTGTATGTTCATAGGGAAGAGACTGAATGGGTGCATCTAAATAGTAACAGTAATTATCACTGATTAGAGGGATTGCAGATGATTCTTCCTTGCTTTTTTATTTTGTATTTTATTTTTCAATAAATGTTTATCTACAATAAACATTTTTTAATCATACAGTATTAGCAAATTTATTTTGACACACACACTTCAGGTTTTAGCAGCAGTTTTATTAATGCAACATATATTGCCATTTGATTTCATGCATAGCATACCTGACATGTTCTGAATTGCTTGCCCTGTTAGAGTGAATTCTCTAACATGTTGCATATATTAATCATTTATTCAGGACATAAATTGACCAGTCACACGAAATCACTAATCCCATCCTCCCTTTTGGTAAACATGGAGAAAAAGCAATTAAATAATACCCCTCTTTTTGGGGGTGTGTGGGGGGAGGGAATGTAGGACAGTGCATGGTCCAGAAATCAAACCCAGGTCTCTTGCATGGAAGGCAAGCATTCTACTACTGAACCACCCATGCACCCAATAACCCTCTTTTGACCTAGAGTTAAGGAGCAGGATTTTAGAATCTTTGATTTCTTTTCAAAACCTGAGTTGTTTATTGATGATATAAAGAAAAGCTATTGAATGTTATAAATGTAGGTAGTTTCTGTCTGACCACCTTACTTAGCTGTATTTTAAGTTGTAATCATTTTTCAATTGGTTCTCTTGGATTTTCTAGGTGTATACTCATTTCACTTACAAATAATAACTTATTCCCCCAATATTTATGATTTATGTTTTATATCATCTCCTCAGAATGGAATACTGTATAGTTGTTAACAAGGATGAGTAGTTTCTTATATAGTAACATGGAAAGATGGCTCCTGCATATCATAAAATGAAAAAATAAAGTTACAGAGTGTTATGTGTATAATCCAGTCTTTACTTTAAAAACAACAGCATACAACTATTGTATAAATTACTTAATCTGGGGAAATTGACCCTCCTCCCACAAATTCTTCTACCAGTTTAGGTGCCTAAACTTTTTTCCCCCAATAACCACAAAAATCCTATGTTTCATTTGTTTTGTTGCAAACATGATTAGGTTTATCCTTTCTTATAAAAGTCTTATAACCTTACAGTATGTCATGGAAATTCTATTTAAATTTCACCTTATGAATCATTTTGTCTTAGACACAAAATCGAATGAAGCTAATGGCCGACAACTATGAGGATGACCACTTCAAATCCTCTAATTCCAATCAATCCAACCATAAACCCTCCCCAGACCAGGTAAGATTGCTTTTGAATGTTTTATAAAATCCAGTATGCTTTTTTTTTTTTTTTTTAACATTTTGATGTATTTTTTATCATTATGTTGGCAAGTTCAGGCATATAACATATGGTCTAATATCAAGTTAGACAAATAAAAATAGATAATCTAAGTTTCTGAAAACTCCTTCACCCATTAAAAAACACAGATTCAGTATCTGTATATGAAGTTGGTGATATTGAATATTTTAAAAGCAGATACTCCAAAAATTTCAATTCAATAAAGAATCCTTGAATTGGACTGAGAAAAATCTTTTAACCTTCTCAGAGATACATACTAATTTTTAGCTGTCCTACTTTCTTATCAAAGAAACAATGCCTTATTAGAAAAACAAGATGCTTGCTCTGTAAGCTCAACGAAGTACAACTAACTGAATGTAGAGTTAACTTGTAGTTTTTTAAATCTCTGCTCATTCCCTCTTAAAACTGATGATTGAAATTTAGTCTCTTCACTCCATTTCCTTGGTGACTTTCCTCCAGCATATGTGATTCTCCAGGAAAATTGCAGCCTTCAACTTCTCATCAGTACAACAGAGGAATTGATAGTTCTGAAGGGAATCATATCCAACGCTAGTTTTTTAAAAGGAAACTCTCCCAGGATCTTGAAAGTGAAGAATGCAAGAGAGTAGTGAACAGATTACCTCATATCCTATTGCCAAAAATCAGATTCAACATCTCCATCACACTCAGTTTTAAAATATATAGCTGAGGGAAATAATAATAATAAAGTAATTACATACATATGACTAAAAAGTCAAGGAAAACCCATGGGCTAAACATCTCCACTAAATGACAGCTATAGTATTGTCTTAAGAGAAGAGCAGATATATTGTAGATGAAAGCAGCAATGATATCCAAATTACAAGTTTTTCTAAGATTCAGATGATATAGTCCTAGTACGATGACATTTACTAAACCAATTGAGGCATGCCTTTGATTTTAGAGGGAAAACAGTACCACTCTTTAATGTAGATAAAATGGAGCACTTTTTGCCTGATGTCAGCAATCTTTCCCTGCCAAGAAATAACTGTTTTCTCCTTCTACTTCCTGATTCCTAGAATTAAATTTATGCCAGGGTATATAAGATGCATATGCATAACTTTCCTTAGCGGGTTTTGATAATAGATAAAAGGAACTGGATGCCTAAGAGTAGGCTGAGGCAAGCAGATGGAGAAAGGTTGAAGAAAAAGGTAAAATATGAAAAAAAGCATCCAAGTTAACAATTTTGCCCAGATCCAGCCCTGAGATAGAGAAGGCATCTTGGAAAGGTAGGAAGAGTAGAAGTGTAATAGCAAACTAAAATGCTAATTTTAGTAGTTTAGGAAATTGGAATTCAATATATAAAGAGCCAAGAAATTAAAAGACCATTTTCTTCTATTACATTATGCTTATGTCTTTGTTTTAAATACTAACCAACTCTTTTTCATTCCCATGCTGCTCTGGGGCATTGTTCCTTTGTCATCTCTCTCCCAATAGGATGAGGAGGAGGGTATATGGGCATAGCCAATCAGATGCTCTTAGTTCAGCCATTTTGTTCAGAACGGTGAGAAACAGCTTTCCTTAACTATCGAAATGTTTTTTTGGTTTGTTTGTTTCCCTTTTTTTTACACAATCATGCTCACTTCTTGTTTCTCTGTAATTCATGAAATCCCTTGGTGTGCTATCTCTTTTTCTTTTTCACAAGATTTTTGTGTGTGTTGCTGTGCTTCTGACATAGTGGGGTTTGGATTTTGTGGCTTTTATGTGTGTGTGTTAATAGTCACTTTTATAATTTCTTTTGTGCATTTTTGGGAGAACTTCCAGGGCATATAACTAAATTTTTCCAGTTGTGATTTTTTAAATTACCCTAAATAGGGTGATTTTACAGTGTCCTGGTAAGATTTATAATGATTTACATCAAACTGAGAATAGAAAATTCATCAAATATTCTATTACCGGTCTAGGTTTAAAACATATTTTCTATGATAATTATAAATATATATATAGTCTTTTTAAAAATGAAACTGTACTATAGACTAAAACCTTTTATTTCATCTTTAGAAGAATGCTCTCAATTCTCAGGGTCAGTAATTCTTACGGAATGTGTACTAAGACATCCCCTAAGGCCTTGAAATTGCTCTCAAACTATTCCTAAAAATGAAAAAGAGCAAAAAAGTAAAGAAAGACTTTTTTTAAAGGTCCCTGTAAAGAATTATTTTCCTTCTCTTTTATCAACTGCTGCTGTGTTAAACCGTTGCCAGGACACTGTCTAGATTCTCCTTTCCAGGCCAGTTGGCTAGAAAATATAGTCCAGCTGTGGCAGTATCTCCCTTTGAGCTGATGCCCTGGAGGTTTGACTAAGGAAATCCTTTTCTTAGAAAAAATAATAATTGTGATTAATAAGTTCACACATATTTGTGGCCCTGTTTTCCCTGGATTCACTGCCCATGCTTATTGGTGATCTCACTCTTTTGGAGTCAGTCCTCCCTGAAATGTCTGTCTTGGTGTTAAACTGTTTAAAGTGATGAGGACATTTGTAGACCTCCCACTAGTGAACACAGCCAAGAAGGATGATAAGGTAAGTTGTATAAAGAGGTATACTCTATGGAGAAGGGAAGCTTTCCAGATGACTTTATCCTAAGGGTGTGAAAAAAAAGGTTAAATGTGCAACACCAGCCGGAAAGAACCTTCAGGGTAGAATACTGCATGCCAAAGAAAGCTAAAGTTGAGAAAATTACTATGCTGTTTTTCTTTACTCTCTACAAGGATAGATATTTGTCATCATGAGGCATGTGGGGGGCATACAGTAGTTGAATGTAATTCACTAGTCTTTTATTTAGAAATAAACTTGTTTCGACCTGTCTATTTTGAAAGAACATAGGAGCTTTTTGGCATGCCTCAGCAGGAAGCAGTGCCCACCCCCATACGTGAACAGGATTGTATTTTGTTTACAAGCCCTTTTTCTTGCCAATGAGAAGAAACAGTGTTCTGGGAAACAAGGCCCATAGGTAGCATCACCAGAACAGTGAAAAATGAGCAAACACTCATAGACTTGTTCTTGATATCTCCATTTTCCTCACTCTTCTACCATATAGAATAACTGAGAGTAAGAATTCAAATGCCGTTGATTTTGATTTTTGCAGTTATTACACTGTTGAGCTCACTGCACTAAAATATGAACTGCCTTTAGTTTAAACATAATACAATTACAATTAGCTGGCCAGAGTGGAGTTTTTATAATGTGGAATTTCAAACTCTCTAAAATGTGCTACAAGCAGCGTTGAATCATAAAGGTTTTCCCTAACAAAATGTGTGAGTAATTCTTAAAACATTGCAGAAGTCGCTATCTGCTATTCAGTTTCCTTTACTTTTTGCCTTGCTAATTCTACAGAGAACAGGTTTTCATAGCAATATTTCAAACTCTTGAAATTTACTTATCAAACTTAAGAACATAGATAATACTTTGCATCTAAAACATTTTTCAGGACACCAGTATATACTGGCAAAGTATTACTATGCATAATCAATACTTAGGAGGAAATTCACAGAAGTATAAAGCTGAAAGAATTTTGAAATTAGGCCATTTCATGAAAGGTGGTAGAGAATAGTGGTTAAGAGTATAGACTCTGGAGCTCAAATATCTCTATTCACATCCTAATATCACCACTTATTAGCTTGTGACCTGGGCAAGCTATTTAAACTCTCTGTACTTCATCTTTAAAATGAAGGTTATTATGAGAAGTAGATGAGTTAGGTGAGGCAGTGTAGCATCGACTCTGGATCCAAAACTGCACAGCTTTTGAGTCCAGATTCTTCCACTTATGTGGTAACCTTGGGAAAATAACTTCTTTATCTATAGAATGGGTTTACTAATAGTATCTACTTCATAGGGTTGTTGGAAGGAATAGATAAATTAATATATGTGAAATGCTTTGAACAGTGTCTTCACACAAAAAGTACTCTGTAAATGTGTGCTTTTATTTTTGTCAATGTCATCATTAACTTAGATCTAGCTGTGAGAAATAGTAAGCTCCAATAAAAGTTAATATTAAAAAAAAATTCAGAGCCTGCCCATACAAAAAAAAAAGTTAGTTTTATCATCAATATTGTCATCTGTTCCTCATCTAATACACTGCTCTCATTTTATAGGTAAGAGTGCAAAACAAAGATTTGGAAGTTGTGACTTTAAGTAAGGTCCTCTGGTATTTCTATGGTCTGGAGAGAAGGACTTGTAGCTCAGAGTGAAAGAGATATCCAAGGCATAGTAATAATTATATCTCCTTTTTCATCACCAAAAGTTTAATCTCCTGTATGTTGAGGAATTTTTTTCTTGGGAAGACATCTTGAACTTTATAAAGAAATTAATTATAAAATAAATTTGTTTAATGAAATTTAGTTACTGAAAGAGTTTGCTGTCAGGCAACCCTCTTAACACAGGCAGAATGTATGAAAAGGGTTACCTCCACATATAAAAAATCCATGTGAAATATAAAGCAGTTTTCTCCCTCACATTTCTTTCTGTTCTTTTCAAAGATTTCTATCAAGTCTTCTGAATTTTCTAACTAAGTAGAATTTAAGCATGATTTGATAATAGTTATATAACTATTCAGCAAGTCAGTTGAATACATTACTGTATTATACTTAAACTGCATTGGGTCTAATTGCCATTAAATCTGGTTATATGGCATTATTGCTGACTCACAGCACATCCCCTCTAAATGAGCTCCCCTGCCGCTCTCTATCCCTTTACTCCAAGTTTTCTTCTTTCTTTGTGTCTCTTACAGTAGAATGTAGGTCCCAGGAGGTCAGGGAATTTAATGTTTTTTTTTTCTTGAGAGTAATGGCATGACTTCAATAATATGTTTATTTTTAGTCCCATCACCTAAAACAATGCTAGGATACAGTAGGTCCTCAATAAGTAAATATTGAATGAATGAATGATCTTGTGAATTCATGAAATCCAGAAATGTAAAGTCACATTGAAACCAAGAGCATAGAAGTGGCTATTGGCTTTAATATCAGCATTACTAATACATGTAAAGGAAGTTCAGAAAGAAGATTCATTCATGTCTGAATTCATTCCTCTGAATTCATTTGTTTAGAAACAAAAGAACTCTAGAGAAATGTTAAGAAATTAAAGGAAAGTCATAATTAAGTCCTAGTGTCTTGTACCTATAATCTCATGTAAATAAAACAGAGTCAAGCTGGAGTGCAAGGGTAATTCAGTGGTAGAATTCTCGCCTGCCATGCTGGAGACCCGGGTTCAATTCCTGGCCCATGCACTTTTCCCCCCTCCCCCAAAAAAATTTTCAACAAATGGTAGTGCAATAACAGGATAGTTACATGGAGAAAGAATGAAATGTGACTCCCCACCATTTGGCACACACTCATAAAAAAATGGAGTCAAGTATAATTCAGAAATTTTTTCCATTTGCTAAATGAACATCCTTCAGATAGAAGCTTTCCTTCTAGTAACCTGTGGTTTATATCCTTTAAAGAGAGCTGGGAGCATAGTAGGTACTGGGATCATGTGCTCTTTCTGGACTTTGCCTTTGGAAACAATTTGTAAACTGCCAGACCCTCAAGTAAAGGATGTACCTGCCAAGAGGCTTAGCAGTTGGTCTTGATGTAAGAGCATTCCACAGACTGAAGTCTGGATAAGGTTACATGCCTATTAGATTAGCGCTGTAGCATCCCAAAACAGGATTTGGACCAGTATATTAAAATATTTTTTAAATTAGAGATTATATTAATATTAACACAAGCTTTTAAGACAAGTATCCCTTTCTCTTTTGGCATTTCCCTTTTATCTGTCCTAGTTGAATTGTCTACATAATCCCCTCATCAGTTGGAAACATCCTAAAATTATTCTTATTGCAATAGTGCTAAAGTAGAAGTTGCTTAAATCTCTAGAGACTGTATCTATAGAAGGGAGGTGTTAAAATCATCTTGCAGAATTGAACAAGGTTTGTAATTGGAATATTTTGTCAGTTTGGAAGAAACAGTTGATTCTGTGAGCATTAAAACATCTCACAATAAGTACCAGGACCAATTTTTGACATATAACAATAAACAAAGAAGAATTTGACCCTGTATTTTTAGAAGGGGATCAGAGATTACTTTAGCAAGAGCCTTCCTTCCTGAAAAGCTTGGTGTTTTTAGATTCTTAGGCTGCTTAAGCTACTGTGCAATGGATTGGGTTAAACAATGGGTTATGTATTAGCTTACCGTTTTGAGGCTAAAAGAAACTCCAAATCAAGGCATCATCCAGGGGATGCTTTCTCCCTGAATACCCTATCATTCTGGGGCATTCTGGGACTGGCTGCAGGGTATTCTTGGCTCCTCTGTTACATGATAAAGTACATGGAGGCATCTCCTGGTCTCTCCCTTCTCTTCCAGTTCAGCTTCTGGCCTCATGGCATTTTCTCACTCGTGTCTGAATTCATTCCTCTTATAAAGGACTCTAGTAATAGGATTAGGACCCATCCTTATTGGACTAAACCATACACACGTTGACTGAAGTCCCCTCATCCAAAGATTCTACTTATTACGATGGGTTTACACCCACAGTAATGGATTGAATTTAAACAAACTTTTCTGGGGTACAAACAGCTTCAAACCACCATACTTGGAAAACCAGTAGAAATTCAAGAAGCAGGACTATCTTAGCTGCAGAGAAATAGGAAGAAGAATAAGTATTTATTAAGTGCTTATTATGGGCCAGACACTTTCAATCTGTTTTCTCATATTTAACTTTCATAATGCCCTAATAAGAACAGGTTGTTTTCCTCATTTTCATAAAAACAAAAACAGAACTCATAGAAGTTAAATAACCCAAGATTTTTTATCCACTCAGTAAAAGGTGTTAAATTGGATTGTATTATTATGTGGGAATATGACAAAACTGCCTTTACCAGAAGGAACCTAAGTGGATTTCTGACCTCATTTCACTGATATTTTTATAAATGTAACCAGCCAGGGATGTAGTGAGAAATTTGGAGCCAAAGAAATTAACAGCGGCTTAGGAGAAGAACTAGGTTTTGGAGTTTGGGTAAAGTTGAAGTAGATGGAAGGGAAAAGGAAAAGAATTTTAAATGGGAATCAACAGAAAGGTCCTAGGAATGAGAAGATTATATGTAGGGGCCAGTAAGGAAAACAGCCCAAACGAAGCAGTGGGTGCCTGTGTCCTTTCATTCATCCCCTGGTTATCTCCCGCACATACTTCTCTCATAATATAGGGCACTCAGTTTCTTTAGGCAAACTGTAAATATGAGCGGACTCACAAGAATAGTTACGTATTGAACTTTACAGAGGACTAAAATAGTAATCATCCTCCCTTGGATATTGCCCGAATCACTGTCTTTTAAATTTATTGCCTCATCTAGTCCTGATGCTTGGGGTCAAGATCATAATGTCATCTTTGAAACCAAATTGCCTATTTTCAAATCCTACCCTTCCACTACTGACTAGCTATGTGAAGTTGAATAAGTTGCTTAACCTCCATGTACCTCATTTGTTCACTTGCATAAGGAAATAATAACTTAAATAAGATAATATAAAGCTCTTAAAGCAGTACTTTGACATATCATGGGCACTTGATTAATATTAGTTATTGACGTCTTCAACCTGAAGAGGCAGCTGATCATTTATAACATGATTCCTCCTGCCTTCTCTCTCTCCATTCCTCTTGACCCCCCTTTCTCTTTTTCTTTCTCTTAGTCCTCTTATTCTTTTAAATAAGAAGATTTGGTAAATTTCATCATCTTCAGCTTTGACTTCAGACTATTCTTGCACTAGCTAAATCCCAGTTTTAGAGTACTTCCTGTACACTTCTCCCAAATATGTCTTTAATCGTTTCTTCTTTATCATAGACACAGAGCCTGCCTCCTGCCCTTCATGCTTTTCTTCCATCCCTCTCCCTCCCCTAAAATAAATGTTAAAATCCTCGTTTATTTCTGTTTTCATGATTTTCTAGAGGATTCTATTCCCTCCACTCCTGATGTTTCCATCCTGGGTTCTCTCTGCTATTATCATATCTGTCTTTCCATGGGCTCTTTCTGCATACCATACACTGCAACTCTGGCAAGGAACTTCTATATAGACACCCCACCTGCCTCCTCCTTTCTTTTTTCATGCAAAAACTTATTTGTATTTGTAGTGTTAATCAGTGGGATACATGGCTCTATACAACCCCTTTCAAACATGTTCACCTTCAACATGGCAATATTACTTATAGACCCACTTAATGAACTGCCTTTGCTTCTATCCATTGCCTTTTATTTAAGTTCAACCTCAGCTTACCATTCACCCATCTCTAGTTTCTGGGCATCTCTATTTCCCCTATATTCTGTATTATAAGCCTCTGGGTTTACCTTTACCAAGGTAATAAAAGCAAAAGCATATAGTATCTCTCCTTTTGTGTCTGGCTTATTTCATATAGCATTATGTCCTCAAGGTTCAGCCATGTTTCATGTGTCAGGACCTCATTTCATCTTACTGCTGCATAATACTCCATTGTATGTATGTACCATATTTTAATGATCCACTTGTCTGTTGATGGTCACTTCGATTGTTTCCATCTTTTGACAATTGTGAATAATGCTACTATGAACATTGGTGTGCAAGTGTCTGTCTGTGTCACTGCTATCAGCTCTTCTGGATATATACCAAGTAGTGGTATTGATGGGTCTTAGGGCAACTCACTATTTAGTTTTCTAAGAAACCACCAAATGGTCTTCCATAGCAGCTGTACCATTATTCCTTCCTACCAGTGGTGCATAAACGTCCCAGTTTCTCCACATCCTCTTCAACATTTGTAGATTCCTGTTTGTTTAATAGTAGCCATTCTTATAGGTGTCAAGTGGTATCTCATTGTGGTCTTGATCTGCATTTCCTTTATAGCTACTAAAAATGAACATCTCTTCATGTGCTTTTTAGCCATCTGTATTTGTCTTTGGAAAAATGTCTGTTCATATCTTTTGCTCATTTTATAATTGAGTTGTTCTTTTGTTGTTGAGTTGTATGATTTATTTATGTATGTAGAATATCAAACCTTTCTCCAATATGTGATTTCCAAATATTTTCTCCCATTGAGTTGACTGCCTTGTCAGCTTTTTGACAGTCTTTTTTTTTTAACTTAAAAACTGTTCTATTTATATTCCACAGTTTGCTCAAATAATGGTTTTCTTATAAACTTTCTACAGGATGGCTTTTCTTTTTTAAATTTTTAAAAAATTTTTATTCACAGAACATAATAACATACAAACATGAACATTTTTAACATATGAACATTCCATTCTTGGTATATAATTTATGACTCACAAATATCATCACATAGTTATATACTGATCACCATGATCATTTCTTAGAACATTTGCATAACTCCAGAAAAAGAAATAAAAAGAAAAAAGCTCATATATACCATACCTCTTACCCCCCCATTAACCACTAGTATTTCTCAATATATTTTAACCTTTATTCCCTTTTTTTCTATACCCCTTACTATTCCCTTTCATTGATCACTAGTGTTTCAATCTTCAATTTATTTTAACATTTATTCCCCCTATTATTTATTTATTTTTAATCCATAAGTTTTACTCATCTGTCCATACTGTAGATAAAAGGAGCATCAGACACAAGGTTTTCAATCACACAGTCACATTGCAAAAGCTATATCATTATGCAGTCATCTTCAAGAAACGTGGCTACTGGAACACAGCTCTACAATTTCAGGCACTTCCCTCTAGTCTCTCTAATAAACCTTAAACCAAAAAGGGGATACCTATATAATGTGTAAGAATAACCTCCAGGATAACCTCTTGACTCTGAAATCTCTCAGCCACTGACACTTTATTTTGTTTCATTTCTCTCTGACACTTTATTTTGTCTCATTTCTCAGTCCCTAGATGTTGAGTCCCATCTCATTTTAGGATTTCTGTCCTATGTTGCCAGGGAGGTTTACACCCCTAGGATTGACAAAAGCCTTTTGATGCACAAAAGCTTTTACTTTTATGGAGTTCCCATTTATCTATTCTTTTCTTTTGTTGCTTGTGCTTTGGATGTGAAGTATAAGAAACTACCTCCAAATACTAGGTCTTAAAGATGTTTCCCTATATTTTCTTCTAGGAGTTTTATGGTACTGGCTCTTATATTTAAGTCTTTGATCCAATTTGAGTTAATTTTTGTATAGGGCGTCAAAAGGTAATGGTCCTCCTTTATTCTTTTGGCTGTTGATATTCATGCCCATTTATTGAAAAGACTATTTTGTCAGTTCACTGGATTTGGAGGACTTGTCAAAGATCAGGTGACAATAGCCCCCTTCTCTTTTTATCATTAGGATAAAACTGTAATGTTTAAACTATTTAGTTTCATTTTTTGCCTGGGCCCAGCAGCTTGAATCTATACAAAGTCCTAAAAGATCTTGGAAGCGGGGGCTATTTCCAGCAAGAGAATAGAAACTACATAATAATGATGCTAATAGTTAGCATTTCAGATTATCTACTAAGCACCAAGCATTTTATAAGCTTCAATCCAACAATTCAACACAACAGTCCTGAGAGATACACCCCATTATCATAGCTTTACTGTTGCGTAAGCTGAACCACAGAAAAACTACCTAATTTATCCAAGTTCACGTAGCCTTTAGGTAGCAGAGATTTTAACCCAGATAGTATCAGACTAAGCCTAACAACTTGATCCACTTTGAATAAGGAAACCTATAGCTAGACGGACTTTTTTAAAAAGAGGTATTATGCCTTTGTGTTCATGCTAAGAAAAGAGAATAAGAATATCCAATTTAAAAATAATGAGGATTCAGAACACAGGGGTAAGGAAGACATTGTCTGTCCCGGCCCGCGGGACGATCAACCGAGGCTCTAACTCCTGTGAGGGAAGAATGGTATGGGACAAGAGACACGAAGAACGACAGCAAGACAAATATTCTGATCAAGCTGCAAAGTTTTATTGAGAGGGCTGGGTATATATATGCTTTTGGAAGAAGGAGTGGCTAGTAGGGACAGGTGGCGATCTAGGATTGGTCACTGCTGTTGCTAGACTGGAGGGCAGATTACTGGGATTGGTTGCTGCTGTTGCTAGGCTGGAGGGCAGATTACTGGGATTGGTTGCTGCTGTTGCTAGGGTAAAAGGCAGTTTGTAAGGTTAGTACTTTTGAGGTGGTTTTGTACTTTTGGCGTGAACTGCTAGTACTTCCGTAAAGAAGGTTGATTGTAGCTTAGGCTATTTTTGTATTAGCCCTGGCAGCCATGTTGCATGTTTTTGGCATCGCTGAGGGTGGAATCTATATATGCTACCTTAATTGTCCCCAACATCTCCTCCCTTTGTTTTTCAAAAGGATGGAGGAGAAATGCTGATTAAGCATTCCTTTGGCGTTAACCTGCTGGGGGAAATAGAGGCCTCATTCCCCAAGTTGTTTGTGGCTCTGTTTTTCTGGGGAGGGGAATTTTTGCAGAGCAAACC